>VZUI01038088.1:0-122445 GCA_013401135.1 Cettia cetti | reverse complement strand
CCGGCGCGACGGCACCGGCACCGCGCCCGGAGCACGGCAGCCGGCGGGGCCGCCTTCCCGGGCCTCCCGCCGGCGCCGCGTCGGGGATGGGCTCTGCCCGGCCCCCTCTCCGGTGCGGCGGCTGTCGTGGGGCTGCGCCCGTGCCGGCGGCGCTGGTCGGGTCTGCCTCTGTTTCCGCCAGTTTCCGCAGACGTTGTGCGGCCGCGGGGGTCTCGGCTGAGGCGTGCCCAGCCTCTGGAAAAGAATTCTGGCTTCGGCGCGGTGGGCGTAATGTTGCTCCTGGGGAATCTTTCACAGAAGGCCAAATTAAAAACCTTGTGACTGTGGAGAGAGAAGTGCTGAGCAGTTTTTAGTCTGCTCTTACTCGCTTTGGCTCGAGTTTGTTGCTTTGCAGAGCAGCTTTCTCATGTACCCCATAAGTACCGGCAGGATTGAGCAGAGCTGCACTGAGTACAGTAGAAAGCCGAACTATAAAGTTTTCCTTTTCAACCTTGGAGTTCTTTGTTCAGCTTCAGCTTACACAAAGTTATGCAAAACCTTCAGAGTGTTCTTATAATGCTTTGCTAGTCTGTATTTCCCCTTTTTACAAGTTGAGAATGAAAATAAGGGTGGACGAGGTCTTCTGAATTGTGTGGACATGTCTACATAGCATTTGTACACGTGTCCACACAATTCAGAATTTTTACCTTCCTACTCTGATTTTAAACTTTCTTGTAGCTAGAAAGCACTAGCATTGCTGTAAAGTTCATGACTAAAACTTCAAAATGGTGACTAAAACCTTCTGAAGGAGTGATGTGCTTAGGCTCCTGCTGCTGTAGGAAATTTTCTGTGTGAAACTTCAAGGCATAGACAACTGAACTAACAACTAGTTCGACATTTAGGAGCATATGGATTCATCATCAGAAAACTACACCAGTTTAAACATTCCTTCTTACCACTACTCGATTATGAAATGTTGGTTTTGCCCTTTTTTTTAAATGTATAATGAAGAAATTCTATTTTTTTATGTGATTTTGTGGGGGTTTTTTCCCTCCTGACTAGCAGTCTGTCAGAGGGGAGCTTTTTTTGCCTTTTCAGTACTTCAGGCCAGGCTAGTTCTGTTCTCATTAATGCCTTTGCTTTCTTTGCTGACATTTGGCCTCTGGAGCAGGTCTTGCAGGATTACTCTGAACATCTTGTGCTGAGTTTAAAAGTCATCCGGAGTCTGCTGCTTCTCAGCATTACAGAAGCTTCCATCTGCCTCCTGTTTTCTTAGCCTCACATGCATACACAGTCCTTCATGAGTACTGCAGGCTTCTCTCCTATGTCCTCCTGCTCTTCCAGTCCAATTGATGATCCTTGAGAGTCCTTCCAACTCAGAATATTCTGTGAATCTGTGAAAATGTTACACACTCTCATGAATTTAGATACATGTGAGGCGTGCAGTGCCACCTTTCCACCACCTGAAGAAGCCTTTCCAGTGTGCTGTGTACAGACAGTATGACAGCTGAAGTGGGTAATGAAGTTTGGGTTGCAAAGCTTTTTCTACATTAAAGCAAAAAACTAGCATCTTAGGAAATGGTTGTGGTTGAAATACAAGTTAATTTGTTATTTAATTTCTGTTAAAACCTAAGCACAACCTTATTCTAATTGCTGCTTTTTCTGCCACTGTTCCCCTCTGTCCTCCCCAGTCCTTGCTGGTTTATTGCAGTGTTTGTAGGAGAAGGCAGTGATGTACTGTGAAATAAAATCTGTTTTTTCTGCCTGAATTCCAGAATGCCGGGACTAAGCTGTAGATTCTACCAACATAAATTCCCCGAGGTGGAAGATGTGGTGATGGTCAATGTTCGCTCCATTGCTGAGATGGGAGCCTATGTCAGCCTGCTGGAGTACAACAACATCGAAGGCATGATCCTGCTCAGCGAGCTGTCCAGGAGGCGTATCCGCTCCATAAACAAACTCATCCGCATCGGCAGGAACGAATGCGTCGTGGTCATAAGAGTAGACAAAGAGAAAGGTATCTGGGGATATGGTGGGCTCTATCAGGATTGAATGTGAAGACAGAAATGCAGATGAACCAAGCAGGTGTTTGTCAATTTTGCCAGGGCAGCTTTTTTTGGGCATTGAAGTAAAATAGACCATCACTGACCATACCAATGATCATTCTTCTGCTCCTCTGTGCCCTTTGGGAATTGGGTAATGAAAGGAAATCACATCAGTAAAGATTTAAGTGGGTCCTCACCAGATAAGTCACTGAACTAGAGTGAAGTGAAATTTTCTTTTGATAGCTATATAGATTTTCTAAGTTAACTGAAGAGAAAGATCATTTGCTGTAGACGTAAAAATCTAGTTGCTAAGCACTTAGTGCTCACCATCCATCGTGTTTGTTAACAACTCTCAAACCTTGTCAATAAAGGTGATGGCAAGTATGTGATCATTTTGAGTTCTGCAGGGTACAAGTTAAAATTGTATAGGCAGTTTTGGGTTTTTTTGTCTTTTGAATATTTGAATCTTTGAAGATTTTTTTAAATGTTATTTCTCTTGGGAACATTTCAGATTTTGATAATACTATTCCACACAATCTCTAAAATCTCTATCCAGCTCTACAGAAATGATAAACACTGGGCACATCTCCTAGAAATGTTACTATTGGTATGATGTTTCTCAAGTTATATGCTTTTCTAGAATACTTCTGAAACTGCAGTTAACTCTGAGAATAAATAAGGAAAAGGAGAGACAAAAGAAGGTGAAGAATAACTTATTGCAGATAAATCTGAAGTGAAATAAATTTTCCGACATCTCTAATGATATTATACTTTTACAAATTAATTTTGTTTTCATATTAACAGAGAAATGCGTCTGGAATTCATCTAGTGGTCTTTCATTGAACTTTCTGGAGAATCTATAGTTTGTGAGAAATAGGTGGAAGCCTTTTAAAATTTAGAAGAGAGTTCAAAAGAAGTTTTTTCACAGGCATTTCTTTCAGGCTGAGCTATTTTATGAGGAAACTGTTTGGAACTAAAGTTCTGGGATGCCAGCCTTGAATTAAATTGTGTTGAGCACTACAAAAATATGTATTAAATTTCCTTCTCTGTATGCTGAAGTGATTTTTTTTCCCCCAATTGTGTACAGAAATGTAAAAATAGATCACTAGTTGCTGAGATATTAGGAAAATTTCTTCAAATTTTGCAGAGAAAATATTATGGCAGTAACTGAAAAGAATTATGTTCAAAAAAATTGCTACTGTAAGTATTTACAGTTAAATACTGTATCCTAATTTGGATCATAATTTGCTTAAATTCATGAAGGATTGGTCTTGTTTCTCTCTGTAGCAATGTATGGGGAAACTGTAGGCAGGGAGCAAATTCTGAGCCAGAATGTTTGTTCTTCCTGAGTTTCTCTTGATGGAGTCAGACTTAGATTGTGCAATGGCTGACACTTTTATAATCGTCTTCCCCAACAGGTTATATTGATTTGTCAAAAAGAAGAGTTTCTCCAGAGGAGGCAATCAAATGTGAAGACAAATTCACAAAATCAAAGACTGTAAGTCACCTTTCTGTATTTAGGCCCTGTGTATTTCTAGCTTTATTCTTGAGCAACCAAAACGCGCAGATGTAAGATAAAAGTAAAACATTCATGTCTCAGGCATGTGTCCATGTGCATTGCATGGTAAGCTGCTTATTAAATAATAGATCAAGAAAGACGTCAGTTGAGAACTTACGATGTAAAGGGGTATATTTAAATGATCAGAAATTCAAAAGTATGTGCTGGTTTAGCACACTGTGGGTAACCTTTTATTGAAAAGATGTGCAGGTAGTTTCATCCTTACTGCTGTGTGGTCTTAACACTTCCAAGCAGAAATTTTTGTCTGCCTTCAGTACTTGGTTTGGGGTTTTTACCACTTGTGTGTTGCAGGTTTACAGCATCCTTCGCCACGTTGCTGAAGTCTTGGAGTACACTAAGGATGAGCAGCTTGAGAGCCTGTTCCAGAGAACTGCCTGGGTGTTTGATGACAAGTACAAAAGACCTGGATATGGTGCTTATGATGCGTTCAAGCATGCAGTCTCGTAAGGACTTCTTCTGTGCTTCTAGGGGCTTACTTCAAATTGCAGGAAGTTTTTCCTGAAGTATATCTGTCACCATGTTCTTTTGGGTTGTATCATTGGGTTTCTTTCCCAGAATCAGGATGGAGAATATACTGGTCAAGTAAATCTAGTAAATTTTGACATCTGTCTAACAGAGGAAGAACCACTGGTCTTTGTTTGTCAGATTTTGCCTGGTTTTAGTCCCAGGCAGATCTTATCAGAAATACGTAGCTCTGGATCTGAAGACATTTCTGCTCAGAGCTGATTGTCACTCTTCCACTGCACAGGCAGCTGTTTTCTTTTTTTAAATGCAACAAGCTGACTTGTTACTTCTTTCCACTTCCAAACTTAAAGAGTGGGATCATAAACTTAGAAATGGAATTACGAACAGAAAGAGGTGGAAATTGTGATGCTATGGAAGTATGCACTGAGATAGATGGCTTGTATTTTTTTAATGGAATCTGATATTTTAATTTGCTTTCAGAATTGAATTATTTGGTTTCCCTCTACGAATCTGCTGTGAAATTGTCAATCCTAAACTGGATTTCTCAGTAAACATTTTCGGTTTTGTTTTGATAGCACCTAAGTGTGTGAGTGATGAACGGGAGTGGAACGCTAGATGGCAGTAATAATGCTTTTAGAGATGGCGGTCACTAGGAAGGCGGGCACTCGGTAGGGTTTTAGGTAGCTGAAAACCAGCCGGGCGTTTTGGGGGGAGAAACAGCTTGTGTCCTTGTTTAGAATTAATGTGTTTTCTTTCATATTGTAATGATTATTTTCTGGTGACAGGAAATTTACTGGTAAAGGGCAAATCTAGGCATATTGCTGTAAAAGGAATTACAGATTCTCTTTACTGATAAATACTTAGTTAAACACCTGTATAATAGATTTTTTTAAAAAAAACACCTCTAGTTACACTGGCTGTTTTAACTTCAGTTGCATACTCATGAAAACTCCTGAGCTCAGGCCTTTTGTTGCTCGTTTGCTATTCATTTTGGAGCATAAATTTCTGAGGCTGTCTGTTCTCAAAACGTCTTTCCATCAGTAATGCCTTAAGATTTCTGACTGTGGACTGCAGCAACTTTTATTTGTTCCTGTTGTGCTCCTACATAAATGTATAGCAGTGGAGTAGAACAGTGTGGCTATTGCTGCCTTCCTGTTCTTGCTGGAGTGCTGTGTGAGGTTTAGAACTCCCTCTAAGAATTTGGCCTGTTATTCCTTTCTTTGTACTGAGGATTAGTGTGTTGGAGTTTCACACAGCATGACACCTGTGGCAGAAATTGCTCAGGATATTTCCCTTCTAATCAGTAGAAATGAAACAGTGGGGACCTATTGTTGAAGTTCTACCCAATAATTTAACAGGTGGATTTACCAGGATAGTTTGGAAATAAAGCAGAATTTGTAGGTACCATAAAATAACTTCTGCCATACAGGTTCATATTTTGATCCATAAAATCTGTCATGTTTCTGGGTTCTGTTTGCTTGTTTGGCCCTTCTACTCTCTATACTTAGTACACAGAAACATGAAAGATGATGTTTTATTAGTAGCAGAGACTAATCTCTAGTACTACCTCTGGCTTTTGGGCCATTTTATTTCGTGTTTGCCTGCTGGTAGTATTGTAGGGGATCCGTATTTTTTTCAGAAAACTGACTTTTGTCTGTGCAGAACAGGAACTGCTCTTGTGAGGAGTTTTTTGGTTATGTTTTCTGTTTCAGATAGATTTGGCATAAATGTAATACAGCAATAGAAAATTGACACCACTTTTTCATAAAAAAGAGCTGCTAATTTATATTGGTAAACAGCAGAGGAGTTTGCTTCTGTGATCTCTGAATTTGAAACCATTAGCTTGGGATTTTAAAAGCCTTTACCCTAGACTGTAGCCAGCAGATAAGTATCTGTCTGTGATGCAGATACTGTTAAAAAAACAAGTAGGAATAACAGAATAAGTGTGGGTTACTTTGTAGAATGACAAATAACTTGTGTTTGAATGAAACACTAAATTTAAAACTCCATATTCATTATAGATTTGCTTTTATGTGGTATGAGTTTATCTTCATGTTGGAGGAAATAGAACAATATCAAGAAGTTAGATACTTGTCACGTTCTCTTTATCTCATATAAAGGGAGCAGGAGAGAAGCCATTCCTTCACTTCTTAAAAAAATATTTAAGTCATCAAATGATTCCTTCCAGGAACAGATTGAGTAAACTACTTACCTTCTGTGTTCACCAATAGACAATACTTTGAAAATAGATATGTTCATTTTCTTGCAGTGTTTCAATGGATTCTTAAGAATTTTCCCTGTTTTCTTTGCCTAGTAGATATCTAGGATTATTTGTAAGAAATAGAAATAGTACCAGAAGTTTATGTTGTGTTGTGTTCCTCTTCAGTATAACTTCTGTAACGTTGCTTTGCTTGGCTCAGAGACCCTGCAATCCTGGATAGCCTGGATCTGACAGAGGAGGAGAGGCGTGTGTTGATTGACAATATTAACAGACGGCTGACACCACAGGCAGTCAAAATCCGAGCTGGTGAGTTCTGCCCACATGCTCCTTCTGCCTATCTTGATGCTTAGGTTGAGATAGTGTATCTTTTTATAGTGCAAACTGTAAACTCAGTTAAAACTTATGGTTCATAATGCTGGTATTTGAATGGGGCTGTTCAGAGTTAGGACACCTAATGGAGGATTGCTTTCAAATTGCCTGTGTGGGTTCTATCCCAAAGGGCAAGGTGGTTTGGCTTTTATTTTTCCCCCTAAGTGCAGATTCCTTGGAACACGGACTGGTTGTCATGATAGGTAATGCAATCTGTCATATTGCATTGGCAGTGAAACTAAATTACTGCATCTGCAATATTCTTTTTCATTATTCAGAGTTTTAAATTCGTTGATTCCCTAACAGGATGAACTCTGCCAGCACAGCTACAGCATGTGCCTTAGTAACTTGTTCATAAACAAGTGAAAATAGTATTTCTAATGGGTTGATTGCAACCCATTCAGTAGAATATATCAGCTAGCACGTTTCTAATGTATGGGCTAGTTTGTCTCTTATGAATTTAGTGTGGGCAGAAAAAGCACATGACTGCGTGACTTCAGAAGACATACTTCAAAACTGTAAATCTGGCTCTACAGAACAGCCTAAAGGCATGCTTGCCATTAAACAGATAGTGTAGCAGAATCACATTTTTAACTAGATGGAGAAATTGACTCTGCCCTTGCAAGTGTATACTGAAGAGCATTAGCACTTGCTGATTACTGTGGAGAGAAAAGATAAGCCTTTTCTGCATGACGCTGAAGTCAAGAAGAGAGTACAAAAAGTGATGTAAAATTCCTCTATCTATTGCTTTAGACTGCCAGGAGTTAAGATAGGCTTCAAAAATTTGATTTGATTGCCATGAAGAGTGCATTTACTGACATGAATAGCTCTACATCACTTTTGAAGATGAAGTTACTTGATGAGCATGTCTTCTTACTTCCTTCCTGCTGCCTATTTTGTTCTGATGGTCTAAGTCATTAATTTTGTCATCAACACAAGTGTAGAATCTTGCAATTGGCTTCTCTTCTCATCCTGAGGCTGACTGGGATATTTGTCTGTGAATTTGTTCTTGACAGCTCAGAATTAGCAGGTTTTTGGGAGTCACCTGGAAGTGGAGCTAACTTCTTTGTGTAGCTTAGTCTTGTGCTATTGCAATGCAGATAAAGAAATCTTAAGTCTTTACACTGGTCAGAGTATTACAAATATTGCCAGCATTAGTTTATGCCCTGATTTTCAAACACCTACAAAAGGCTATAGCTAACTATAATTTTAACCATATGTTAACCTTATAAAAATGTATTCTAATGTTCCTCAAGTGATGTCTCTGTGCCCCTTTTGTAATTGCTGATGGAATTCCATAACTTTGTGGATGTGTTCCTTTTCAAGTTTCACTTTTCCTGATCTTGCATTTAGTGCTTCTGTATCTTCATCTCTCCATGTGAAGTACATAATTATTGATGTCGTACTTATTGGATGATAAGTGAGTGAATATGAGTGTATAATTTTGTGTCCCAGCTTTTCAAAGCACAATGTGAAATGTTGCATTGTCTAAAAAATTTATAGACTCTTACCTCAACTTACAAGTCAAGCAAATGTAATACCTTCCTCAGATTTGGGAGCTACAGTGACTCTCACTGTGGATAAACATTGGTTGCCAAAAAAATTTATTAAAGCTTAAGTTAAAAAGCTTTAAATATTTTGCAGCTCTCGGTAATGGTAAAATTTTATTATTTGTATTTCTGTGTCATAGATATTGAGGTGGCCTGTTATGGTTATGAAGGCATAGATGCAGTAAAAGAAGCTTTGAGAGCAGGCTTGAACTGTTCCACGGAGAACATGCCCATCAAAGTGAGTGTCAGTCTTAATAATGGAATCAAAAGCAAAGTTTTCTGATGCCCTCAGGGACCAGTAGTATGCAACTGCTCTGCCCCCTCAAGCCATGTGCCTGACTTCCAGCTCTTCTCTAGCTGGGCTGTAGCACGCTTCTTTCAGCTGTGTGCTGGCAGTCTTTTCTGTAGTTGTGCAGTGCCATTCAAAGTTTGGGAAGCTGTATTTATTCTGTTCAGTTTATCAAGTCTAGCACAGAACAGACCCACTGTTCCTTTATGCAGTCTTAACTAGGGAACAATGACTTTTATTTTCAGGTATAAGATAGTGTAAGAAAAGGAAACTTTGCTCTGCTTACATTTGAGTGTTGGTAGAACAACTGCTATACCCAGTTTTTCTTCCCCAACAGTTTTTTGATGTTAAGTGAACTACTGAATAAGTGTTTTTAAAAAAACTTGGAAGTACTCTTTCCTTTGAAAATTACTTTTTATAAAGATTATTAAGATATAAAGACTATTTTAGTCTCCTGTAACAAAAGAAATACTTTACTTATTCAGTCATCATAAAAAAAGAAAACATATGGGTTTTAGTGCATTTAATTGTTTTGTCTAACTAGGCATAATATCTTTTCATTTGTTACTGAGTTTGCTTTTTTCCCCAACCTTTACAATGTGATAGATTAATCTGATAGCTCCTCCTCGTTATGTGATGACTACTACAACACTGGAGAGAACTGAAGGCCTGTCTGTTCTCAATCAAGCCATGGCTGTAATTAAAGAAAAAATTGAGGAGAAGAGAGGAGTCTTTAATGTGCAGATGGAGGTAAGAACAAATTGCATTCTAAAATACAACTTTTTTCCCCTGCAATATTTCTAAAATAGAGCAAGATCAGTAGTGCTACAAGAAGTCTTAGCAAAAAGTTATTAAAAAACCAGAAAAATTGGAACCTCTGTGTTCCTGAAATAAATGGCCAGAAAATGTAATTTTCCTGGGTTGTATCATGTGACTTCAGGATGTATTTTATCTCTTGCTCTTTGTGTAGAATCAGAGTATAGGAATCATGTGACCTTTCTTTATGACAGTGTGCTGTGTGTTCTGGTTTGGTTTTTTTCAGCCTAAGGTGGTCACTGACACAGACGAGACTGAGCTTGCAAGGCAGTTGGAAAGACTGGAGAGGGAAAATGCTGAAGTGGATGGGGATGATGATGCCGAGGAAATGGAAGCCAAAACAGAAGACTAAATGTTCTGGGATACTTAGAATAGAGATCATATGAAAAATTAGAAACCCCATTGCAAACACTCTGGACTAAATGATTCCAGTATTGAAAACTTCAAAAGCAAATATTTGAAGTGTTTTCCTGTTTTAAAAAGACCAAAATATAAAACACTCTTCTAAATAACATTTGGTGCAGCAACTTACACAAATTGAGCCCTTTGAAAGGAAGGTGCCTAGTCAGATTCCAGACACAGATCTGGCCAGACGGAGTTTGCAGCCCCACACTTAACACTTTCACACATAACAATTCCTAATTGGTGATTACAGCTCAGTGCATCTGTTCATGATCCTTCCTGGGAGCAGCAAAACCAAGCAAGCGGAACAATTCTATACAGAATGTATTTGAGCAAATATTTAATAAATTTCTGGCCTGTGTAACTCAGGTTTTGGGTTTTTTCCTCCTCTTCTGTCACATGGCCTAGAGTGGTGTGAATATAAAACCTGGAACAGTATGATCAATGGGTGACTCCTCTTTAACATTGAAAGGGCTTTCTTTTGTTTCCTTTAAATCAAGCTGAGAATGAGTGGAACAAAACGTTTTACATTAATGTTTTACTTGCAAGTTTGTTGATGCAGACTTGTTTAAATTAGCATTTCCTTTGTTTATCGTCTGCATTTAGGGACTGAGAACTTGAAAACTTTGATAACAGCTTGTTTCCATTCAAATAAACATAGCTGATAAATTTAAAACTATGTATAGTTGCACTTTGCTCTGATTGGTGAATATAGCAGGAGCTTTAATGAATTTACATACTTAAATGGGCAGCACTGTCTGTGAGATCACTGCAACATGACCTTCAATTCTGCATACCCTACATCCCATTTACACTGGACTGAGATACTCACTCTAGAAAAAAACTGTTTATATTCTCTGAAGAAAAGAAACAAGATGTGCTTTCTAAATTGGTGATTAAAAAAAATTAAATCCTGTTTTCCTTGCCAGTAGGAATTGAGGGGAAAGAGTTGTGCTTTTTAAGTAACATTTCCAACTTGCTAAATTTCTAATGTGTTGCTGTTTTTTCTTCGTCATGTCCTATACTGCCCATTTTTTTTCTTAATATCTTGTGATGCTAGAGGGAAAATGCATGAAGAATGAGGCTTTGAGCCTTAACTAGGCATTCTTATTACTGCCTGGTACAAACTATATACTTACTACGTGGTGTTGCCACAAAAGGCATTCTAAAAGGGCATACATACTGCAACGTGTTGCTCATCCATGCTGGGGTATCAGAGAAGTTCATGTGGACCCAACTCTGATAGTAAAGCAAAGCCAAAAAAGGTAAATAACTTTCAGTCTTTACAGAATGTTGGAAAATACTTGAATGTGCAAAATTGCAAAATGAAAAATATATTTCTAATCATTATCTCAAGTTGTCTTTTCAGCAGTTGTGTATGACAGCCTTCCAACTGTGCCCATTCACTAAAATAGTAATTTGACTTCTGTTGAACACAATAGGTGGGACTCAGGGTAAGGAACAAAGTATTTTAAAACTCTGTCACCATGTGATCTCCATGCCATAATTCTGTAAAGGAAAAAGGACTGATGAGTGCGCCACGCATGCTCCACGGAAGGAAGGAGTGCAGTGAAGGGATTACAGTTAGTATAACCTGTGAGAGCTCTTTTGGTGTGTTAATTGGTGTGCATTGTTTCTGTCAGTAACTTAGAAGTTTGTTTAATGTCTTCAATAGCTACCAGAGCATTTCTAATTAGAGCTGGGTAAAAGTCTGAGTCGGTTCTGGGTGCCTGAAAAAATGAGCAGGACACTGAGGTTCAGATGAATGCATTCCAATTGCTTATCATCCTGGCAGAAAAAATCAGGCTCTCTCAATTTGTTCTCTTGAGCATATTTCAACCAAGAATAAATAAAAGACATGAGACAACCTGGTGGTTCCTTCTCATGCATTGCAGAAGTGGGAAGGAGGAGGTATAAGATGGGTGTTTTGGAGGCCTGTTGGTGAGGGAGTACTGGGGCTTTGCTGGGCTGCACCTCTTAAAGATCTTTAGGAGTTGCTGAGCTGATGCCTTGTGTCTCAACCTGGCTCTTTCTATTCATGGAACTGCCTTTGCTTGCCAAGTGCTTAAAATAAGGGGTTTTTGTGAATGTCTCTGTTGAGTTGCTAAACCCAGGCAACATTCCTGCTGCTCATTAGCTACTGTGCTCTGTGTGCAATTGTAATCACAAGGCCAGCATCTCCACTTGCACTTAACATAGTCAAGGGAAGGGGACAACTATACCTGTGGACAGGGCTCAGCCTGATGTGTTAATTGTAAGGATCTCAGTTTGACTTGCCTACCCTAAATTGATTTTCTAAGATTGACAGCTTGGAAACAGTTTTACTTGTAACATCTGCTAAGGACACAATGCAAAAGTCCAACCCAAACAGGGGTATACTGGCTCAGGTTAGGCACAGAGTGTGCTAGCACTCAGTCCAGTATCCTGTTTCTAATGAGGGAAAATAGTGGCTTCTAAAAATGGGGTACTCTGCTTCCTTGGGGCTGTTGTGGTTTGTCTGGTTTTTAATACAGGGACAAATCCTTGCTGTTTTCTCCCTGATTTTGGCCCATGAGTTTTTTTCTTTAGGTGCAGTGGAGCTGTGTTGTTCTTCATAGCAGAATCTATACTTTGATTTTTAAGAGTGTAGACAATGAAACAACTGTTTCCAAATACTTCCACCTTTCTACAGTTAATTTTTAAATTGCTGTTATGTCAGAATACTATTGAATGCTTATTGTCTTTCACTTCTATCTAGAAGTTTCATCATGCTTTATTTTGATGTGGTTTGTTTTCATCATATTTCATCTGTAATCCACTAAAGGAACTAGTTTAATGGGAGTGCTGCACTGGAGGGCAAAGTCCTAAGTAGCTGCTTTGAAAACTGTGGTGTCTGTAATGGCCCAATGCTGTGTGTGACGTGATGGTACATGCTGGGCAGGGCAGAGATGGGACGGGGTTTTCCTTTGGGCAGCTTCCCTGAGTCAGCTGTGGGAGGCTTCTTGAAGGTCTGAGCAGGAGGTACCAGCAGGGTCTGCCAGCTCAAACAGCACAGCTTGTACCCAGAACTGTGGAGGCTGCTCCTCCCTCCCTTCTATCCCTGAGTAGCATCCTGTGGTCTTGGAGGCAGCTCTTTCTGGCCAAGCCATTATAAAATCTGTAGCATATAAAGTATTTGGGAGTCACTTTGAAGGCAAGGAAATGTCGAGCAGTCAGCTCTTTTTTTGTTATAATACTGCACTGATATGGAAAGCACTCTAAAATGGATCTGAGGAAATGGGTACTCTTCAGTGAGCTTTAAGGCCCACAGAAGATTTGATGTAGAACTCCCTAAGTTTATACGAATCAAATCATGTCCTTTTCCACCGGAAGAGTTCAATGCTAGAACTTGCATTCCCAGCCCATGCTTGATTATGACAGCCCATATCTACTGACTCATTTTATAGTACCTGACCCTGAAATATCTGTGTTTACTCAGCCTCAGGGAGCAATACAGGGGCAGTTTTTCAGCCTTGATTAACTACAAAGTGAGACAGGGAGGAAGGGGTGTGTGTAAGATAAATATCCAAAGTATTGAAGAAAGGTATTGAAGGAAGGGAAGGCTCTGTATAAGAAGTAGTTGGTACAAAACCTGATTTAATGACCAGCTGAAGCAAGGTTTGTTTCACCTTTTACCAGCAGTTTGACAATAGTATTCTTTGTTGCTAATGTTAATTTTGCCAAGATCTGTCTGCAGAGTTGTGGGTGGTCTGCATGCTGGAGAAAAGGAGCTTGTCAGATCCTCAGAGGACTGCTTATGGAGCAATTCTGAGATCACTGTCTGAGTGAGAGCCCCCTGCAAGCTTCTACCTGTCCTCCCTAGCATGAAATAGCACCCTGAATAAATTGCCTGCAGTAACAAGCTGAACAATGTAAAGTCAAACCTCAAATACCAAACGGTGGAACACTGTATTCCTGAAGCTGGTTATATAAAGAGTGCATGTCCAGGAAATGCATGCAGCAGTAATGTGTCTTGAGAACCTCAAGATTTCTTTTTTTTTCTTTCAGTGTAATTCTGATGTACCAAACATGATGAGCTGATTCTTTTTTCCTGCTGACTTTATAAGGGTATTTTTTTCCAAGATTCTGCTTCTCAATACAGCTTTTATCTACAAATATATATATATACACACACAGATTATTTTTTCAATTAACAAAAAAAGTGGTTAATTTTTGCTTTATTTTAAGGCTACAATTATAAATTTAAAAATTGCCAAAATTTCCATTGCTAACTTTTAAAGTATTGCATACCAGCAGCAAAAAGTACTTTTCCAAGTACTGTTACTGTACTTAGTTTAGGTGGAGTGAAGAACAAACATACTGGAATATAACTTACTGAGCCTGTTGCCTGGTAGTTGCCTGCCTTTTCCTAAGAGGCAAAAGGTGTACAGTAGGAGCTAAATAGGTAATTTCTGCTTTTGAAACCTCAGCCAGCATGTTTTCTCCTTATACAGAATCAACTTTTCTAACTAACTTCCAGCAGTGTTTAGTCACCCACTGTATTCTCATGGTCTCTGCAGGACTCTTCTCTGGTTCAATTCTTCAGTGTCTTGCTATTCCTAGCTAAAAGTTATAAAATATATAAAGATAAGTTATTTGTTTGTTCCTTTCCCTTGGTGCATGGAAGTGTGCCCCTTGATATTGGAGTTACTTTGTCTTACTGACCTCTGGACTCTTTACATAGCAACGAGTGCTTTTGTTTATTTGCTATACTCTACCTTGTATTTCTTATCACAGCCCATAGCTCTGCCCACATATATAATTTTAATTTTAGTGAGAGTCATGGAATGCTGACAATACAGCAAAGGCTATTGTTTCTGAACAGCAGCACTCTCTGAGGCATTAACACTGGTTTACTTCATCAGGAGAAGATTTGACAAATCTGTTAAACAGATTTGTCATGGTGGCTAAAATGGTGGCTAATTCAAAAATACAATAAACATCTAAGATTGTATTTAGACACAAAAGGCACTCTGTTTCAAGGCATTCAGGAGGTACAAGAGGTCAGTGCAGTGTTCAAGGATCAGGCTGCTTTACTAAAAGCCTGCTTATGCACAGATTTAGGATATTAGGTTGAGAATCTTGGTTTATATACCAAGGGGTCATTGAAAGTAGAGTGGACTTTTAGGTGTTTTGGAGCTTCTTTGGGAAAATAAATTTTTAGCAAAAGAAGTTAATGTAAGATTTGTAAAAGTCTTCTTGTAATCATACTATCCTATTATGTATATATAATATTAAAATAATGTTACACTTACAAGTTGTGCTGATCTGTAGAACTGAGAGATTGGTTTGTTAGATGAGAAATTATAAGTGGTAGTTGTTTAGTCTAAAGTTTTGAGGAATGTGGTTTTAAAATTCTGCTTCCCCCTCCATGCAATACCTGATTTGTCATTTTCTAGCTGCTCACATTGGCCAGCTCGCTTGGTGGTGGTTTCTTGCTCTACTAAATTCTGTGAAATTCTTTCAAGATCCTTTTTAGACATCCCTTTGTTTTACTTCCCCGAGGGCAGGTAATATATCAGAGCCAGTTCGCTGTTTAATGTCTCACAGGTAGGGAGGGAGGAAAAAAGCCAGGGGAGGGAGAGTGCGTCACACTGGAGGAGGGGAGCAAAGAAAAATGAGCTTTCCTAAACAAATTCTGTGCAGAGGGACGGGCTGCCAGGGCGCAGGCGATTCTCGGCGGGGGCTCTGCTCTGTTCCCTGCTGGCAATGACGGAGGAAGAAGCTGGAGTGCTGAAGGAGGGCTTCCTCGTCAAAAGGGTGAGTGCCCTGGCTCCCCTCGGTGCGGCCGTGCTCCGAGGTGGAAGCAGCTCCTGGAAGCAGGGACGGGAGCTCGGCAGGGCTCATGGCACGGGAGCCTGTCGGGTGCCGGCTCGGAGGGGCTCCTGCCTGCTCCTGGGAAAGGAGCTCCCAGATTTGTGCAGCTGCCTGCCAGGGGAGCTGCACGAACCGCAGCTGTTCACCACCCGCCCGCAGGCTTCCCCGTGCTGGCGTTTCTGTGTAGGAAGGTGAATTCGTCAGGATTATTCAGGTGTTAGAAAGCCAGTATGTCTGCACGGAGCACACCCACGGCAGCAGCGGGGCGACCATGGGAGGATGGAGAACTTTTGGCAGTCGGTTAAGACAGCTTGTGCCTTCTTCAGTGACATGTCTGTGCAGGGTTTCCCATTTTATATGAGAGAATGAAAAACATTATTCTTTTTGAAGGAGATCATCAGAGCAATGCAGACTTAAAAATGCGTTTGAAATAACTTCTTTTTCCCATACTCAAGCAATTCTTTTAGAAAATTTTAGCCAAAATGTGGTAAAAAGAGCTGAAAGATTTCAGCTTTCCCAATACTTCTCCCTGTAGGACCAAGTCAATCACTGCTGGAATACAAGGAGGGAATTTAGCAAGGGGCATAAACAGCTTTTAGTACCAAGACCCTGTCTCAATGATTAATATGGTCCTTGATTTCATAGGAAAAAAAAAAAAAGTGATTGAGAGGTTTGTTCAAAGCTTTGCCACGCCTAGGGAAATGCTTTTCTACAGTACGTGGCAAAGTTTCTGGTGCTAACATGAAGGTAATCCTGGTCAGGAGTTTTCCTGGCAGGGCTCCCAGCCAGTTGCCGGCCAGACACTGGCCGTGTGAAGAAGTTCTGTGTGGAACAGGGGCTATTCTCCATCCTGCCTTCTGCAGCAAGGGCACAGCAGTCCCAGCTCCCAGTCTCCTCTCTGGGCTACAGCTGTACTTTTTGGCTTTTAAGTGACTACTGAATTCAAGTGGGAAGCCGAGGCACCAAGTGTGTGAGAGGAACAGGTTATTGGCAGCACACGGAGCTGTGACTGCCACAGGGTGTACAACATCACTCAAATACACAGCTTGACAGGAAGGAGACCACAAAGAGGATGACTAAAGGAAACTGAGGGACACGGGAACTAGGGATCCAAGAGAAAAAAGGAGAAAAGGATAGGATCAGAAAGATCAGAAAACAGAGCTTCCTTAAGGAGAGAATAGAAGCAAGGAGATTATCTAAATGCGTTATAAATGGCAGAATTATGTACTGTAATGCATTATAAATAAAAAATGAATGTGTGGAATTCAGGTAAAGATAAATTAAAAAGGTAAGGTGACCTCCTGAGAAAAGAGAACATTTTCCAGAAGGAAAGAATAGAGCCACAGAGCTGTAGCAAAGAACATACAGGAAAAATGGCCAAGTAACTTTACAAGGTGAAAAAACTACTGAGGAACGCAAAGAGAAGGAGAGAACAAACCTGAGATAGATAAATTGTATTTAGTATGGACTAGAAGACATTGGCTCTATAGCGCCGTGGATTTTAGAGACATGTTACTCTACCTTTACTTGGAGATTTCTGGGTGTCCCCTTTATTTACAGAGAACTAATGAACTTTGATTCATGCCACAACTGGACTTCACATGTTTCTTTCTTCTAGCCATGCCCACCCTATCCCAGTGTCAAAGCTTCCTTTACCCCTTGCTTTGCCTGCTGGCAGTAACATTCCATCCCCTGTACAAACACAAGTCAGCTTCTTGCACAGCCAAGCTGGACCAGACACCACCAGACAGGACTGAGCCTGCCAGTGCCAGCCCTCACTGGCTTTGCTGTCCTTTAACCAGACTAAAGACCTGGGGGCTGTTTACAGAGGAAAAATAAGAGGATTTGTCTGTATTATATAATCCATGAGGCATTCAACAGCAGCCTTCGTTCAGTCTTTTGTCATTAAAAAGCATGTTTCCTCTACAGGCAACAGGAGTACAGGGAATATTTCAGCCCAGGAGACTGGATGCAGGTGGGATTGAAATGAACTTATTAGCAGTAAGTGGGGGATGTAAGGAAAAGCCAATTCACCCAGCAAAGTGCTTGCAAAACCACTTGGCACCTAGAGCCACATCAAAATGAAAAAGACACCACCCAGGGTCACCAGAAAGGAGGAGCTGGTTGCCAAGGGCCCTCACATATTTCAGATTTAGCCCTGTTGCTGTCTGTGCTGTCAGCAGACAGGTGTGTGCACCTACATCAACTCTTTGAGATAATTCATGTGAGCTTTTACAAGAAACAATTCTTGCCAGCAAAGTTCTCCTGGCTGAAGAATGAGCATTTTTCTATTCCTCTATGATTTTGTAGTGATGGAGCTATGCTATTTTATTACTTAAAATGTGTATTTCAGGGAGAACAGGACTCAAGAAAGAATAAAATATGGTCATTTCTCAATGCTTGTGTTAAAATCAGCTATGTGGATTTCTTCCCCTCCAGGGACATGTTGTTCGTAACTGGAAAGTGAGATGGTTTGTTCTGCTTCAGGATAAGCTGCTGTACTACAAAATTGAAGGAGGCAAGAAGGAGCCTTCTCCAAAGGGCAGGATCCTTTTGGATGGCTGCACTATTACTTGTCCATGCCTGGAATATGAGAACAGACCGGTATGACTGGAAAAATGTATCTCTTCTCTATGTCACTCATTTTCTAACTTCTTTCTATCTTTTCCCCTCCTGGCTTCTTTGACTACTGCAACCATAGCACTGGGGTGCTTCCAGAATGAGGCCCAGCCAAAAGCAAGCTGCCACTAGCAGTGTAACCAGGATAAGTACTGAACTCCCTTATTGTGTCTTTGGTCTTCCCTGTGCCCAAGAGTGAGTCAGCTATTAACAAGAAAAACAACCCAAACCACTACTCCTGTACACACAGTGAGGAGGAAAAAATATGAATGCATCAGCCCAACAGTGTGTGGAGAGAGGACATGAACAACCAAATAAAATCTGAGGAGGGTGGGGAAAAGGAGAAATATCATCTGAGCTAGAGGTCTTATAGCCTCAGTATCCATAGGGTGCTACCAGGCAGCCAGATCAGACTCCTTTTTCCTTCACCAATGGGATATTGCTGCTGTAGAAAGTTTTCAGCAAGAGGACTCTGGAAGAAAACGTGCCTCCTGTGTTTCTCTGGTTGCCCATGGGTAGTAGCAATGCAGATTTCTTGTGTGGGGTACTGTTGCCCTGCTTTTCAGCCTTCAAAATTAGAGTCAAAATTTTCTCACACACTTTAATGTAAACAAAGCAATGTTTTTTCATAAACATCTACCTTGTTTACAGTCTTTTCTGTAGGAAGAACAATTGATGGACACTTTTTAATACCAGTGGAATTGAAGAGGTTGAACCTCAGTCTTCCAATGTGGCCTCTTTTCTAAAAATCTATATAAGCTGGAAGAAAAAATGATACTTCCTCTTTTCCCGCTCCGACTCTGCAGTGGTCACTGCATCTCCCTCGTGACAGTATTGTGCCAGGGTATCTGTGTGGTCTGCTCTCTTC
Organism: Cettia cetti; assembly: GCA_013401135.1. Classification (NCBI taxonomy): domain Eukaryota; kingdom Metazoa; phylum Chordata; class Aves; order Passeriformes; family Sylviidae; genus Cettia; species Cettia cetti. The sequence continues at coordinate 103,408 of VZUI01038088.1, read as the reverse complement.
TAAGTACCAGGAGCTCTGTGCATATAAACCATGTTTATAACTGAAAACCCGGGGATCTGAGGGGGATAGAAGAGCCAAACACCCCCTCCCCCCAAAAAAACCAACCCCAAACAACAAACAAACCAAACCACCAAAACCAACCCAGATTTGTGCCTACCATCCTTCTGAGCAAGAATTGCTCTGAACTGCTTGGGTGCTATGCACTGTCAGACTTATTTGTGTCACTTGGGCCAGTGTTAAAAAAGCAAAATGCAAGAGGAGCAAAACAGCTAAATGATATTATTGCTTTGTCCTTTCTCCACAGCTTCTCATCAAACTAAAGACAAAAACCAATACAGACTATTTCCTTGAATGTTGCTCCAGGGAGGAACGTGACTCTTGGGCTTTGGACATCACTGGAGCTATTCATGCTGGTCATCCAGTACAGGTACAAGAACTTCACAGAATGAAGAACTCTTTCAAACTGCTAGAAAATATCAGCCTCCAGTAAGTGCATATGATTTCTCCTTCTGTTAATGCTGTAGTTTGCACAGTACCTGACTTGATGGATGGGAAGGGTCAAGGGAAGCTCCTTTCTGCACAGATCTGCTCCTGTGTGGCCAGGAACCTCCAAACTGGCTGCCCTGCCCTAGGTTTGAACATACTTCAGCCAGAGAATCCATTTTTTCCTGACCATCATTTTTTGGGAGTATGTGGGTTATGCACTGCTGGCTTGAGTACCATCCTAATCAGCTGCAAACGTTCTCACTGGGGACACGTATTACCTCAGAAAATGTAACATCAGGGAAGCACCAGGTAGTGACTTTGTGCCCTGTTGCTGGGTTTTCAAAGCTGATATCTGGCATCCAGACTCAGATTCTTAGGCTGCATCACCTTAAATAAGAGGAAACAGAGACTGATCAAGAAACAGAAGAATTACATTAATTTGATTTGTGTTGAACAGGTAAATTGGGCTGACTATAGATCAGTTTGAAGTGCTTTAAATTGCAAGATACTCTGTGAGGCATCTTGTTTAGTGTTGTTATTGGGAGAATAAAGTTTTCCTGGAATTTACTTTGGACAGTGCTTCTGGAGGAGTACCTAGAATACTTCCCATCTTTATGTGGGTAATCATGAGGACCTCCCAAGCACTGACAGAAGTATTCAGCTATTCCTGCCTGTCTCTCTCATCTGCTGATGTTTTGCTGTGCTCTTGTTTGCAGCAACATAGTGGAGAGAATGTATGACAGCAGTACTGGAATTAAGCTGACCCGCAATTTGGATCAAGGCAACAGATATAAAGAGACCTTCACAGGTACACCTGCTGCAGGCAAAGGACCACCTCATACCTGATATGCCACATTGCAGGGACAAGGGAGCTCCTGTACTGCCTTCACAGTGGGATAAGCTCCGGCCCAGTGGAACCTGGCAGTGCAGCCAAGCTCTCCAACACTTTTCTCTCTTGCACTTTGGATGTATGGAAGCATGCTTAGAATCCCATGCTTTTGGTCAACTTTGCACTTCTCTGATATTCTTTGGGATGGTGCCAAAATGTTTTAGCAAGTGAAAACCTGTGTGGCAGGAGACCATCTGCCTTTCCTCAGAAGAGCACACTGTCTTGGTATGAGAGCTGCCTTTCTTCCTGCAGGTTCTGCCCTGGTGGATTGGCTCATCTCCAACAGCTTTGCTGTGTCACGATTCGAGGCTGTCACCTTGGCATCCATGCTGATGGATGAGAACTTCATCAGGCCCGTGGGAGTCCGCAGCACTGAGGCCACACGCTCCAGCGACCCCTCTGAGAAGTTCCTCGACGACTCCACAGCACTGTACATGTTTGTGAGTGATGCAGCTGCCCACAGAGGCACCTCCCCTGGCCCTCCTCACACACTTGATTTGGGGTAGAGGTGCACAGGCAAATGTGCAGGCTGAGAAAGTAAATGAAGAAGGAGCAGCTCTAGTCTTTTAGTAGTACTAACACTGGCACTTTTGCTGGAGCCAAAATAGCTACGTGGATATGGAGGGATCTACAAATTACATAATTAGGCATTAAAAGAGTTGTGTCCCTGGAGTGCAGTGCTGTGTCTGCATGTATTTTAGGCAGTGTTGTAGTTGTGCTGCAGCTCAAGGCCACAGCACTTATACCCAGCATGTACAGATTTACAGCTGTAATTTGTTGCCTGTGAATCTTGGTCCTACACGGCGGAGCAGCAGAGCTGTGGAGTAGAATTTACTCAGGAAATATAAATTAAAAACAGCTAAGGAAAACAAAATGCAGAATTTTATATTGCAGAAAATAAAATGCAGTACTTAAAAGTCTGTTTAGATTAAAAAGAAAAGTGGAACTGTCTTTTCCCTATTTGCAGGCGGAGAGCAGTAAGAAAAATACAAGTTCCAAGGAAGAAGTACATTTTAACATCTCTGAATTAAGTGGCAAAATTGTGAAGCAAGGATTCTTAGTAAAACAGGTACGCATAGTCTTGGAACCTGCCATAGGAAACAAGAAAAATACAGCTCTAAGGGTTTCTTAGAGCGTAAATGTGACTTATGCAATGATGGCTGGACAGATGTGCCTGCCCAGCAGAACTAACTTGCCTGTCAGTACTTGAGGTCTTGCAGCTAAAGAGTATCCAGTTATAAATAAGTGAATTTGCTCAGGCAGGATTAATTGGATAATCTGTACATATTGAGCATACACTGAATGGTACCAAACAGCATCAAAAGCAGAAGTACCACACAGATTCCAAATCCTACCAGAGGTGTTACATTCACTGCCAAGCAGAGCCACTGTTCCTTTATGGTTTAACCTATTCCTTCCAGGTAGTGTGAACAGTGATGATGTTTTGCTGGCCACAGACAAATTTCAAAACTGAGTATCTTGACCTTTGTATGAAGTGTACATTTACCTGTGGGCAGTCACTCATGTACACATGGGTGCCTTGGTGGTAGTGAAACATGGTTTTTTGGGCACAAGTACCTGTTGGCAATAACTGTTTTTTCACAATAACAAGATCTTACCCTTGGTCTGCAAGATGTAGTTTCCAACACTTGCTATCAACAAGGTGAGGGTCAATATTTCAAAGCATAACACAGCCACCTGCAAATGGAACCTCACCTGCGCTGCATGGCCCCTTACTCTGAAGCCTTGTACCCAGAGCCCCAACTTGAGTGTTGTGCAAACTGGGTCCAGTTTGTGCAGTTCCACCTGGAACCAGGTGCTTCCCAACCCTCCCTCCTCCAGCTGCCAGGGTGCTGTGAGGGTTGTCAGGGTGCTGCGGGATCCCCACAGGCTGCCAGGGCAGCCCCCATCACCACAGGACACCAGAGCTGCCCAGGAGCTTCTGCCCATGGTCAGCAGAGGCCAGGGACAGCCCCCAGCAGCCCCAGCACCAAACCTCCAGGAGAGGGGATGCTCACAGGGCCTGGCACAGGCCTGGCAGCAGTGAGAGGGCTGTGGTGAAAGAGTGAAGAGCTGCAAAAGGACCTGACATAAGCTCCTCAGAGCACACACAGCATGGGGTTTTAAGCTGAAACCCATATTTAATCTGAAATTAAAAACAGGAATGAGGGATATAACCATTTGTTCCTGTCACTCTGCTTTCTTAGCTCCCAGCACAGGGAAGGAAGAGATGAAGGAATTGTCAATGTATGAAGAAGAAAGATAAGCAGAAGGTCATGGGAATTACCAAGATGTTAGGAAATATTTTTCTCTGTTGGGTCCAAACCCTCTTTTTTTGGTATTTATTTATGTCTTCCCTACAGCCTGTAGGAAGATGGTCATTTCAGGAGGTAGTAAACTTCTTCCATTTTGCAGGGGCACAAGAGAAAAAACTGGAAGGTGAGAAAATTTGTTTTGAGAGCTGATCCTGCTTTTTTGCATTACTATGATCCCACCAAGGTACGTTAGTGGGAAGTTACCATCCCCAGAAATCCTTTTAAAGACATAAATATTATAATGAAAATACAATTATGCTATAAATGTTTCTATCACTCTGGATTCCTCTATCTGTTTCCAGGAATTAGACTTCTCTGGCTTTACCCTAGGAGGGTATCCTTTTAGGATTTTGTATCCCTGCATCTTCTGTCCTTTCTTCCAGTGAGATTCCTTTTAGTTGAGCAGCAGCAGTCTTCTTGGGATTGGTGTTTTGCTGTACCCTCACAGTCTGGGACCATGGTCCTGCAGGGTTTCTTCCTGGGTTGTGATCTTTCTGGGCTGAAATCCCACCATTTGAGGACCATACTGGTACTGGGATTTTTTACATCCTTATTCCAGCATTGAATAGGGTCTTCTTAATGCCAAAGTATTTATAGGAATTTCTACTACTCAGTTTTAAGCTTTCTCATGAAAAGTAGAATTTATGTTCATGAATATAATAATTAATGTGAGCAATTCAGATACTTAGGGTACCACAAAGCCAAACAGGATTGCAAGAAGAACATGTATAGAAATGCTTTATGTACCTTTTAAAGAGAATAGAAACAACATACCAGTGAAAAGAGCTTATGGAGCCAGTTCAGTTTTTGTTTCCTGTTCCTTCATGGTTTTTTTTTTTCACTGCAACTTAACCTTGTAAGGCTGTAAGCTGAAACTGCAGAACCTGAAGGCAAGAAACAAGAGTGCCAGCCAACTAGGGAAAAGAGCCAGATTTTTCCCATCCAGTCTCAGTGAAAAGCAGCAAGCTAAATAATTACAGAAATATATACAATGCAGTATGTTGTTATTGATAAAACCATACATTTGAACTGTGATTGCCTACCCTTGTGCTTTTAACTGATCTACACCATGCCCAGCTACATCAGAGAAACATCTGGGACTGAAAAATTATAGTAATGCATTTAACTGCATGTTCTAATTGATTTCTCTTGTGACATAGATGTTTCCTGTCTGGAAAAACCAGCCTTATGTCTCCAACTTCATAAAAGTAAAGCATATGCTCTGGGAAATGATGGTATTTTCCAGCTATGCCTTGTTTTCTTTTTCTTTGCAGGAAGATAACAAACCAGTAGGTGGATTCTCTCTTCGTGGCTGTCTTGTCTCAGCTCTGGAGGACAATGGAGTCCCAGCAGGTGAGCACAAACCTCTAAACTTTCATACATTTATATTTATGCTGTAGCAATACAGTCTTTCTTTGGGTGTGGGTTTGTAGATATGGCTGCTTATATGCACAAATGGGCTGGCTTTTCATTTCCCTTTGCAAGCATGTCACAAATCCCTGTTCTGCTGGGTTGTCCACACCAAAGGGGATTTTTTTAGCATTATTTCCACATATCATGGGTGTTCTGTTTATATGGGCTTTTCTTAGTCATATAACCTCTGAGACAGTCCTAACACTTATTAATATTCCAGAGTTAACAGACAAATAGAAAATACTTTGGTTTTGGGTGTTGTTTAACCTAAAGTCTTGAAACATTCTCTGATGCCATCCATCTCTGTCCTCTCAATTTATGCTATTACTTTTCCTTTCTGAACCAAATGTAGGGGAGACATAAAGACAGCAATAAAAAATCAGTTCTGCTGGAGTACAGGCTTAGCTCAGGCATTTGTCTAGAGCCTCAGGCTCACAGATAAGTGTTTCTGCTACTAAAGCAATTTATTTTATGACAATAAGCACAATGTATAGATATCAAACACAGAACATCTTTCTAAAGAGAAGGTGTGAAAGAGCTTTGGTCTAGGGGCGGGGGGACGTGATGAACAATAGAGCTCCTTGCTAAGAGGAACACAGCTATGGATAGGAGAAAATCTAATCTACTGTGCAAACTGGTAGGGGTTGATCGTTCCAGTGTATAGCTCAAGTAATAGTCTCTACCTAAACAGAGATTATTTTAGATATATTGTAGAGTGCACAGTAGTTCATACAATCTATGGCAGGAATGTCTATACCATATTTTCATAGAATCACAGAATCAGCAAATGGTTTGGGTTGGAATGGACCCCAAAGATAACCTTGTTCCAGCCCCCTGCCACAGACAGGGTCAACTTCCACTTAACTTGTTTGCTCAAAGCCCTATCCAACCTGGCCTTGAACACTTCCAGGGGTTTTGAAGAGGGAAATCATCACCACAAAAGCTTTAGCTGTCTTATCCATAATAAAAAGATTTGATTCCCTAATTCATGAAATTCAAATTCTTCCCTATGAAGCTTCATATCTGCCTGAATTATTTTCTCTGTGCACCTTCCTGATCTGTTGGGGTTTGTTTTTTTTTTTCTCTGCAGGAGTGAAGGGCAATGTGCAAGGCAACCTTTTCAAAATCATCACCAAAAATGACATTCATTATTACATCCAGGCCAGCTCCAAGGCAGAGCGAGTGCAGTGGATTGAGGCAATCAAACCACTGACATGACTAATGTGGACTCCATGCCAAATGACAAACCACATTTATGACCAACTTCCTGCTCTCATTGTCTGGAAGTGTTGTTTCTCCCTTGATAGTCTATTTTTATTGTTTGAATCACCATAACGCATACCAGTTCCTGGCAAACCATGTACACCAAATCATGTAGTGCAGAATAATTCCCCACCTTGAATTTACCATCTAACTAAGAGACCAAAACAGGTGGATACAGACAAATGGGGCTTTACAAGGAAACGACAAGATATTCCAAGATGGAAGAAAAGGATCTTTTGTACAAGTATTCAGTATATGTCTGACAGATCCAGGTTGTGCTTTATCTTAAAGCAGAATTGTCTTGCTCCTTTCCCCTTTATAAAGGGGCTCATAAACTTAGTTAAGACTGAAACATCTAAGTCATGAAAGGTGCTGGTGTCTGAGGCTGCCCTTTCTTGGTATACCAAATGAATCTTGTGCTAAACCACAACCCAGCTGAAAGGATAATATGCATTGCTAAACAAACAAGGGGTGTGTCTGTCCATCCATCTGCTTTACTATTTAGTTCTCTGTTAGACTGGAAACAAACAAAGGATCTTACTCTCCACCATATAGGTTACTCTTATGCTGGTAATGTCCCACAGCAGAACAGGATCCCAAGTATCAAATCAGACCAGTGGAAGTTCCAGACAGTTTCTGGTGCTGAATATATTGGGAGAAATCCCTCAGCCATAAACGCAAGACTTTTCCTTCTGATTATTACTGTAAGCCCATTTATGTTGGAGCACCATTTGGACAGAGAACTATAATAGCAGTCCTCACTGTTTTTCTATCTTCAGTCACGCTTTTTTCCATTATTTGTCTACTGAACTTGTCTTTTATATCATTAAATATTAAAAAACCTACCAAAACCAGTGCAATTGTATATCCTGTGCTTTTTAGAAAAGGGATTTTTCTCAGAGGGCAGTTTGAGTATATAATACAAAAAAAAAAAAAAAGGTTTAATACACTGTAATTTTAGATTTATATATATAAACTGAGACACCAGAGGGCAAAAATGGAATGTAGGAACTCATTCAAACACCCAATCAGCCTGCTAATACACTATTTTCGTAAATTTTTTTGTTTTGAGTACCTGTATCTGACAGCCAGATTCTGCAGAACCTTCAAAAAGGCAGCATGCTCTATATCTTCCCTGAAGTTATAGAAGAATTTGATAACCCTGTCACAGATTCATTTCTGTAGAGATGTTTTGTTCTCTGAGTTGTGTACCGAAAAAGAGTCTCTTCATCACCAAAGGCAGAATATGATACATGTTTATTTATTAGAATAGCCATGTATTTAGGATTTTCCTCAAAAGCTACAACAACAAAATAACAGCACAACACTTGTATGCATCCAGATATTTAAGAGAGCTCATAAAGAGGTTTGCCAGCAAAGGTGCAGTTTTAATTAGGTGCAAGAACAAGAATGGGCAGAGCACTTTCAGCTACAGATACCATTTCCTAGGGCTGGTGCAGAGGAGACTGTGAAATCCACAGCTGTCAAAACCTTTCAATTCCGGAAAAGCTGCCTGGAAGAGACAGGGTAAGGCAGGTAAGGCATTTATTGCTCTCTACTGGGAAGCACGGATGGTTTTGCACTGACTGAGCAGAGCTTCCAGAAAAAGCAATTCCCTCCTGATAACGTGAGCCTTGCTGGGGCCTATCAGACTCCCTTATTCATTGATGAGAAAATCTGCTTCTCATTTCTCAGATCCACCACCTGCATAATGCCCAGTTCTAGTCACAAGGCTAACAACAGCCACCCACCGCAGAGGATTGAGCTCTGCCACCTAACACGCCTGAGGGGGTAAAGAGCCATAAGGATGTAAGATACTGCATAACATCATAAACTTTGCTGTTTGGGAGGCCAGGAGTGTATCTCAGCAAAGGCTTTGAGATTTATCCAGACCAGCCATAGCTCTCAATTGCTATGAGTGTATATGGGGGGAAAAAGAAGTGCATATCTCAAACACATCAGTGAATTAAAAAGATATAATCCCCACTCTCCAGAATCAGCCACGGGGAAAAGACAAAACATGTCTGAGACAAGAGAAAGTACATTTTCCTCTGTCCTCTGGTGATATTGTGGTCTCCTTTTCTCAAGCCACTTTGGTAAGCTTGATATCCCCTGAGATCCGCAAAGCTTTCACTAAGTTCAGAGGCTGAATGCGGTGAGTGAAGTCACAGAGCTGCCGTCCATCAAGCAAGACTCGTATTTGCTGGTGTTCACATAAGAGCTCCATCTGCAGTGGAAAAAGACAGGGAAAGGTGTTAGAGATCAGCAGCAGGGCTGATTTCAACAGCATGGACTTAGAACTAAATGTTATGGGGATAGCGAAGTGCAAAGTCCACCAGTTCTTCTGAAATGCCCCTAATAAATAACCTACCCTCTTCTGAGATGGTACTGCAAAACTCCAGTGGGTACTCTCACAATGATTAGAGAAAGGGATGCATCTTTCCCATCAGGCTTGAACTGTTGCTGTCTGTGCCACACTAGACTAGTTAACCTGGCAATGTCAGTAGCTGTTTGGGGTAGTATACAAAGCCTTCAGCTTTTCTCCCCTCCTTTTCTCTATGCTATTCATAGTACCTGAAAAATTACCTTGAACGTGTCACCTGCTGTAAATGGAAAGTAGGGAATAGTCTTCTCTTCTCTTCCCCATTTCCCAGCAATTCGTGCATTTCGGGTGATGGATTTCTCACTGAAGTTAACTGCAAATAACAGCCCAACATCTTTGTTGGCATCCACTGGATCACAGAGCAGAGTCACTGAAAAGCTGAAAAAAATCTATTAAATGAGTGGAACTTTCAGAAATGTTAAAGGACATGGTGAACATGGCAGATGCTTATAGAGACTAGAGACAGCTGTTGGTTTCATGTCAGACTAAAACATGGGACTTCTACAGGCTTAGAAGCTTGAGAAAAGGATGAGACCTGGCTGGTCTTTGCTTCCTGCCCCAGTGTCCAGTAGAATGCTAGTGATTTCTGATGTTGCTTTCCCTCTATCTTGACTGAAATCAAACCCTTCAACATATACTCATTTGTGTCCTAAAAGAGGTTATGGCATACTCTTCATCAGCGGAAGCAGTGGAGTTGATAGCTGTAGATGCAAAAAAAGTGTGATGATGAGCATAGTTGCTGTTATCCAGATAAAAGACAGCAATGAACCTCTATCTCCAGTGCTAAAACTTGTTTTTAAATAGTGTTGATTCCAACCCCCCACAGACAACCAAGATTCAGGTTGAGAATTGCACCTCTTCCTGGAGGAGAAAGGCCACTTGTGTGTTCCCTCCAGTTCACATTAGATAAGGGTAAGGAGTAGAAAATCTTGTCAGGGCAGTCAGAAAGGCCAAACAGTGAACTCCTCCCCGACTTTTTAATCTTAGTCTGAGTGCAGGAAAGTTAAATAAGGCCATAAATTGTTAATCTGATTTACTTCCTTCAAAGAGCATATACCTCCAAGAAAGTGTCTGAATTTAGAAGAGAGGTAGGAGCACGTGTAACAGAATGAAACCCCCAGCAGTCCCTTCACCTACCTCTTGGGTTTGGAGTGCACCATGCCTATGACTGTGAGTTTCATGGTTGGTCTCAGGCCACCTTTAATTTCACCAACATACTGCTCCACCTGCAGGGAACAGTGAAAAAGGCTGCAGTGGGTCATGCTGTGGGTAAACCAGCTTTAACACCTGCTTTGATCACCTGATATAACTTGGGTTTATGTTTATATGTACAAAAGAACTTGAAAGTATTTCCAGCTCAAAGTACTTCTTGCACTCTAATGACACAATAAATCTGGTAACAGCACTCCAGTTGCTCTGGTCACAGCAGACGAGAAGCTTTGTGGCAGCATGATGTGTGGCACAGAGTCTGCTTGAACCTACTCTGTCCTGCCACCTCAAATTTCCTACCAGATTTTGGTGGGCTAACTTGGCCCCATCAGGCCTTACACTAGGCCAGGAAGCCTCTGTCCTCCTCTGTGAAAGCAGCGTAGATGCTGCCCCGCCACTGCATGTTGGCCACATTCTCACAGGCAATCCCAGGCCTTTTGTGACAGTATCTTTGAAAACTCACACTTTTCCAGAGGCAAAAAATAGCTTCTTGATAGATCTGCTTTTGTCCTGTTCACAGAGACCTGTAGTGACAAGCTGCACCCAAAGATCTGAGCTAATTTGCTTTTTCCAAGCAATTCTCTAACAGCTTTGATGGTCAGTGGAGGAACTAATACAGGCCATAGCTGACATGGAAATATTAAAGAGAGAGACCTTGGAAACAATTGATAGGGATGTTTTGAGGCTTCATTTTCAGAAATGGCTTTAAAATGTAAATGTCAGAATACTAAACTGCAGCATGTAATCGCTCCCTGTGCAGATTCACTTAGAAAGAAGCTGCTATAAAACACTAAATGTTATTGGCAACTTGCATAACACTGATAATATTCCAAGGCAATGCACAACAGACCCTGTTTGAGATAAAGAGCTTTATCGTTCCAGTGTTCCAAGGTAACAATTCAGGCAGTTTTTCTAGAAGACCTGCACAATATATGCAACCAAATTCAAGATAAAAAATGTTTTGCTTATACCTGATCTTCTAATTTTATTATGCTAGTTGTATCTTCTGCTAAGATGACCTTATATAATTTCTTTTCCCACTTTGATATTCACATGTAGCTACCTTTAGAGCTTCACAGATATATTAATAAACCTCTAATTTCTAACAAGGTCAATATTGGAAGAATAATTTAAAATTTACCTTCAAAAAAAGACAGTAGTACTACTGACTGTTAATGATGCAACTTTACTCTTGCAGGAGTGTACAGGTGATTCCAGCAAGTATGTTTTGAACTTTATAACAAAAGAAATGCATCAAGCACTTGATATGTCTTACATAAGGAAACTGCTTGTCAATTAAGCAATCTGACTGTAGGGAGATGCTTTAAACTGGATAAAGCAATTAGAAAGTGGGTAATAAGCATTAAAGATCTCAGGATAAATGAAGTTCATGCTCACACAGGTCTTATATCCCACTAAAGCTTCTTCCTGGCCTAGAGACAAGACACGAAATACTAACCCAAATTGAAAGTGCACATTGAGAAATTGTTTGTGCAGAGGTACACCATAATAAGTACAGGGTATCAGAACTAAATAGAACCAATGACGAGCACGTGGTCACAACTGTTACAGCTCATCCAGCATGGCTGGAGAAAATTCGGAGGCGTGACTGCCCACACACCATTTATCTGTGCACACCTAAGTTAACTGTACGGGTGAGAAATACTCAGGAAGCTGTAGGAAGGCAGAAACTCCTGCAAGCTTCATGAGGAGTTTATTGGTAGGTCCCGGCGTCTGCACATGGGCCCGGCTCCCATCCCCATTTTCCATTCCGGAGCCCTGGGGACTGACTTGGTCACTTACTTTGGCACACCTCTCCTCTGTCATCACCGCTCTCCCTCTTACACTTGCCTCGCCGCTGCAGTCCCCGGAGGAGTTTTTGTTTTGTGTGTCAGGACAAAAGCAAACAAAAAGTCCGGAATAAAGGGAGGGTTGAGGGGGGTCTTATCTCTGCCAAACACTGGCTGGACACCACCCAGCCCGGCAGCTGAGTCACGGCCCTCTGCGCCTCGTCCCTTGTTGGGGAGGCTCACAAATAATGCGGTGGGAGGGCAGGGGGACGCTCCCGATGAGCTGAACCTGGAGCACGTTTTTATACAAGCATTTGTATAAAATACAAATTCCGGGTGAGTGTGCATAACATACTCGTACGATACTCTGTACTACCTACGCATACTTGTATATGTAATACATAAAACCCCCACGTCATTTATTTATTGATACCAACTCTCTCCTCTCTCGAATGCATGACTACATATATATATACACATATATATATATGCTGTGCTTCCCAGCAGAGAGCAATGTAACTACATACACATATATATGTATTTATATACCATTTACAGCCTTATATATACATCTACATGTAGGTCTGTACACCCTATATATGCACCTATATATACTGAACACACTATAGATGTATATGGGGTGTATATATACATATATGTATGTATGCATGTATATGTGTACCAGAGTGAAGTATATGTACAGGATTATACAGCCATACAGGCGGTACATATACTCCCACACACGTGTATCCCCGTACACGCACCTCTGTGAGTGTACGTAGGTGTATTTACGTGTGCACACCCACACACGCCCCGCCGCGGCAAAAACCGCACCAACCCCTCCGCCTGAGCCACCCCCGTCCCCTCACGGGCCCCGCGGCCGAGCAGGGGGCGGAGCTTCGGGAGGGAGCCAATCAGAGCCCCGCGAGACACGAACGAGCGGCGGGGCTGGCACGTGGGGGCGGGAGCGGTGTGGCTATCGGGGGCGGGGCTTGCGCTGCCCGGGCTCCCGCGGCGGCGTCAGGCGCCCCAAACAAGCATGGCAGTTATTTACATTCCGCTCCGGCTCGGCCAATGGGCGGGCGCCTTGCCCGCGTGCCCGGCCGGCGGCGCGGTCAGCTGAGGCGGCGCCCAAGATGGCGGCAGCGCGGGGCGGCGGTGCCGGGGCGGTGCTGTAGAGCGCAGCGCCGCTGGGGCCGCGCCCTGCCCCGCCGGGGAGTGTGGCATCGCTTTCGCGTGTGTCACCCCGTCCCGGGTCGTCCCGTCGTCCTGGGAAGATGCATTCTTTTGGGAATGAAGAAGCGGACTCTCTGGAGCGGCTCTTCGGGTTTTTCTGTGAGTGCGTACGGCGTGGGCACTGGGAGCTTGCACAGGCCTGCGTGCCCCAGCTGAGCCAGTGGCACGGGGACGGCCCCGGGAAGGTGGAGGCAATTCTTCAGGCTCTGGTAGCTTGTCCCGTGGGGGTAAGGTAAGTAAGGTTCCGTAGACTTGAATGTGAAATGGGGAGGAGCAATTAGCTTAGTGTTGGCTGTGGGAGACAGGTAGAATGACGAAAGTAGCACTTCAGTGCTGAGGTGTCTTGTGATGCTGTTGTCTGAACTTTGATTTCGTATCGCTGACCAACAACGTAGCAGGTTGTCCATCGCACCGGGATAACGAGTTGTGTTCATTTACGTAGCTGACATTGTGATCGATACTAGCTTAAAAACTACTTGGAAGCATTTCAGAACTGTTTTTGTTAGATTTTACTGAAGGAAAAGGACCATTTCTTGCAGTTACATTTCTTTGACACTGAGGTTTGGTTAATTTAGAAATAGAACCACCAAGATCAGCAGTGTAGTTATTTAAATCTTATCTTGTTTCCAACTCTTGAAGAAACCTGCTGATTTCTAAGACTGCAATTCTAAAAAGTTCAAATTATGCTGTTGATTTTCTTGTTTCTCTCACACTGTATTTTGGAATGGCATCGGTTTTACTCAGTAATCCCAGTTATTTTTTATCTCTTACATTTTTATTTTTTCTGTTAGACGTCTATGAAGGGTGATAGCGCTTCAGGGAACATTGGTATTCCCCCTGTCTAATCAGATGTTCATACTTCTTCACATTAAAGTTTGTGTAACATTTCAGTAAAGGTTCTAAGAAACAATTTACACTGACAGCAGCTGAAGGAGTCTGAGGAAGGTGTGCTTGTGGATGGCCACATGAGACATAAGAATTTTCAATCTTTTGATCTTTAATAGCTGGGCTATCACATTTAAAGGCTTTTGTTCGTAGTGCTGAGATTTTTAAAGGACAGGAAACTATATTGTGGTTTCTCCTTTTCCTCATCCCTTTGACAGTACTGAATATGTTCCTAACTGTGTAGGCTTCGGGATGTTGAAGTACTGGAGCATGTGAAATGCTGATGGAAATTAGAAGGATTCTTTGTTTAATTAGTACATTGTTTCATTTTTAATTTGGATATAGAGCTGCATTTGGGCTGCTGTGACTTAAAACTTAGTTTCATTTTTTTGGTAGAAATAGGCAGAACAGGAAATAACAGTGTTGGGCAAGTGGTCACATTTCAACGAAATCTGCTGAAATGCTCAAAGAGAGCTATACAGACTGAACTTTGGAACAGAACTAGATTTTTTTGTTTTGAGTAGTATTTGGCCAATCTAAAAGCAGGTATTTGCAGAGAAGAAATCACTGAATTGATGTGCAAGAACACCACTATTCTGGTTTCTCTGCATTTTTTAACTTTGTCTTTGGCTACTTACTTGTCTTTGGTTTTAGCTTACTTAAAGAAATACAAAACCAAAATGATCTCTGGCATTGTTTTCCTGGCTCTTGGCGATGGAGACAACCTTGTATAATCCACTGTATATGCTTCTTGCTTTTACAGATGGGGACAGAATTCTAGCCCATGGAGGACTGCATGGCTTTGGCTTCTGGTGCTGGAAAAATGGCTTGCTAGGAATCAGGTACAGAAACATCTTGATGGCTTCCAAATGCACTTTATAGCTCTGACTTCCAAGTGCAGAATGTATCCCTAGTTGCTTATTTAAATGTAGGCTTTCCCACTTTTTATGGAATTAAGTTCTCAAGGTATCTGGAGACATGCACTGCTTTTGCATTTAACAAATTTATCAAGAAAGAGCTAATGTTCACACTGAAGAGAAAAAAGGGGGTTTTTTTAAAGGTATTAGAAGTTAATATTTTAGCTTTTCACATTCATATGAATGAAAATCATGAGTTTATCAACTTCTGCATTTGTGTAGCAGCACTTTGACATTAAAGATGAACTAGCTCAGGCATCCAACAATTCTTTATAAGCTTTAGATGGTAAGGGATGTGCATACTTCTTTTTTAAAGTCATTTGTCCTTGGCACTACTTAGACTTGCATTTTTTCCTTATATTCTGAGGAATCAATGGCTTTGTGATTCTCGACGAGGTCTCTGTTTCCAAATGTATGGATAAATAAAAAAGTGGTGTGAGAGCAGAACCTGACTGGAATAGCCTTTAATTGAGGATTAGGTTATTTCAGAGAGATATTTCAGTTTGCCTCAAAGCATTCATGAAATAGCTATGCTTATGTTTATATGCTAATGTAAATAAAAGTTTTATTGACTAATAGATTTCCCATTCTTATACGGTTTCAGAAAACAGTTCCAGTTGTTCTTCAGAGAGAAACTGAATTTTTATTGTTCTTGGAAGAACTACAGAAGGATGTCTCTGAGGAAGTCCTAAAGGTGAGCTACTTCTATGCCCTATTTCTTCCTGTTCTGCAGCTTGCCCACCTTCATCAGATCGAAGTTCACGCTTCCTAACTGCCTGAGATGTTAATGTGTTATTAATCTTCTAGGCACCTGAGAGAGAGTGTAATTCAGTTCCCTTTGTGAAGGTAATCCAATGTGCCTGCAAGTGATTTCTCTGGCTAGAGTGGAGGCTGCAGGCAGGCAAGGAACAGGTTTTTCTACGTGCTGTTTCTAACACACGTCAGTCCTGACTGCAGCTGCTTGCCACAGTCTTCAATCCATAGACACCTGTAATAATCATAAACCTACAACCTGCTGTGAGCCAAAATAAACTATAGTCAGTAAGCACATTTTAAAAGTACATGTGTTTTCTTTTCCTTTCTTTGGAGATCTTAATTTTCATCTCCTATGCACTCCTTTTCCCCCTTTCTGGGAGTTTTTGGATACTATACTATTACTGCTGATATTGCCTAGGGATTGGTATGGTGTCTGTTCGGAGGTCCAGGATCCATTTGTCATTATTAATTAAAAGGTGCAGGCTGATTTATTGGACAAGTATGTGGAAATATGCAAAGATGGATTTATATCAAAAACAATTATAGAGCAGAATATCCAGAAAGTTACTAACTGTAGAACTGTCCTAATTTGATGTTAGTTAACAACAGTTTCAGATCTGACATGGTGTGTGAAATGTCATAAGATGTGGCTTCTAGTCCTAGATTCTAACTCCTTAAAGATACTCTAGTTTGGTTTGTCTATTTTTTAAGAGGAAAAGGAAAACTTACTATATTCAGGGGCTATTTCTGCTTAGGAAAATCAGTATTTCACTAAGTACAGAATTAGCAATTACAGGATAAAAACAAGCAAGGCAAACTTGAATGTTAATTAAAATAAATCCACTTGAAGTCTGTTAATGAATAACGAAGTCTGTGCATGTTACCATCTCATCACTGAGGCATGAATGACCACCATTGTCCACACTGTCCACCAGTGTTGTACAGAAACATGAGATTCAACAGTCTCATATCTTTGTCACAATTTCTGTCAGAGACATGTTGGTAGGTGGAGTTACATTTTGATCCAGCAAATAATATTTTTAAAAAAGGGTATTGTGGACTTGGTTTTTGTTTTCATTCTTTCTGCACACCAACCACCTCTCCCCTGTGTAATCTCTGAGGTGTCTCTTTGAGCCAAGGGCAGCACTCACATAATTCCAGGAGTGCCGAAAGTGCTGACTGCTGTTCAGCTGGCTTGTCCCTCACCTTCCCAACTCTTACTGGGTGGGCTAACTGGGATTTTTTGTCTTTTGTTCTCCCCTTCCCAGTTCTGAAATTGTATGTTTGCTTCTGATAGGTAGAAAAATTATTGTTGTTTAAGAAAAGTCTGTGAGATGGCTCCTGAATCTGTTGACCAGTTTCAATCATATTTGAAAAAATTGATGAGGATATAGTTGGCAGATAGATGGTACGAATCTGGAAAAGTAGGATTAAAAAACCTCCACTAATCATTATTCTTTTAGTGACCTATGAAAATACAGTTACATTAGGATATTGCTTAGAGGTGGAATATGGCAGTGCTTCAGCCATCCCATAAGGACTGCTGTGGTTCCTTGCTCGTACATGGTCCTTATAGTGTACTTGTGTTTTACAGGATTCTTTGTATTTTGTTACATATTCAGGCATATCCACTCTTTTAGGAAAGATATTGGACAAGGTGGACCATTATTAATGGATTTCTTAGGTAGTGTGGTGTTTCCAAATTGATTTATCTGCTTGCTTTCAAGCTTCTTCTGTTTTTTAAAATAATTAATTTCATATATTAATGGAGTCTAAAATGCTTACTCTTTTGTTATTTCCCTACCAGGAGCTGTTTGAAGCATTTGAGTGCACACAGAACAAGCATATCACAGACAACAAAAGAAGAGATGACTGTTCTCACAAATTCAGTTTGGATGTTGTTTCAGCTCTCCGGAAGCTTTTGCTGCGGGCCCCCCAGAGGGCAAAAACCCTGCTGGAGTTCTTCCAGGGAGAACAAGGCACACACAGCTCCTCTCCACAGCAATATCCCTCTCTACAGAACATCTTTGTTGAGTTTCTTTGTGACTCGTTGAAATCTCTGCAGAGCCTTCAGAGCAGTTCAGAGCTTTCAGCTGAACTAGATCAAAGAGAACTAGTAGATACAATTTATGCTGCTCTCAGTATAGTGACTTTTGAGGTGGAGCATCAAGCAGATGAAATAAAGCACTTATTCAGGGAGCTGGTGGATGTATGCTGGGCTGAGGGGAGCCCACTGAGGGAAGAGAAGCTACTAAACTGTATGCTGAGGAAACAGAGCCATGGCCTGCTAAGCCTCTATAGCAGCGTTCTCACAGAAAGAACAAGAGAAAGGTTTTTGTTGTCAAAATCAGTGCAAAAAGGTTTGTTTCACTTTTTGCTTTGTACTAATCTCCTGTTTAACAAAGCCATTAAAGCATTAAACAGACAAGTAGTCAAGAAGTCAGGCAATGTTCTTGCTAAGGTGCCTTAACAAACCATGGAGTCTTTAGAAAGATGATGCTAAAATGATCCTTAAAGGAAGGAATTGGCATAGGAGCACTGGTTCTCTCCCCTACATTTCTACAGTCTGTGCTGTGATTACTTCCTTTACCAGTCCCTGTTGTGCTCTATTTTAATCTGCTCAGAATTTCTCTTGATGAAAGTCTTGCTCATAACTAGAAGTTTGACTCTCCATATTTATACAGTTTTTATTTATTCACCCCCAACTCAGGGTCTTCTTTGTTGGAGTATGTTCCATTTCTGGCCAGTAACAGTTCAGTCACCTCAGTAATCCCAAAATGTTCAAACACCGTAATACTGAAAAATAAAACTTCTGGAAGTGGAAGAACTATGGAGTGGGCTGATACCCCAGCAGGAGAGAAGATGCACTTTGATTTCCTGCTCTCTGATTGCCTGAGTCCAGCTGTTGGTTTTGTACCAACCATGGCTTCACAGCCTGTGCCTAGCTTCCTGTGACTGGTACATTTGGTTGTAACTTGATGATCCTGATGGGTCCCTTCCAGCTCAGCATATTCTGTGATTCTATGAGGATCTCAGCTGAAGCTAAATGTCAAGTGATGCCCATGACCTTGTCAGTAAAGTGGCAAGGAGGGAAAAACTCTTTTTCTCACCTCTGTTCACTGAGGTGTAAGTCAGTGGGTTTTGTATCCTCAGTTCTCCCTTCACTCAGGTGTTGCTGGAGAGAAGCTCAGGCTGGTGTGGCAGACTCTAGAAATTCTGGAAATAACTACAGTTAGTGCTTCCTCGTGGGGAAAAGAAATGGAGATCTACATACCTTCACTCTCGTTGGGAGTAGTTTGGCTCTCACTTTGCACAGATCTGAGAAGTTCCAGTGCTGGACAAGTCTTTGCCAAGGCCCTGCAGAGTAGCACAGTTTCTTGAGCACAAGTGAGAATTCATGCAACTCACAGATAAGGTGTGCATGGCTAAAGAAAGTCAGGCAGTGTGACCTGAGCTGATGGAAACAACCTGTGTGCTGAGCCGGCTTTTGCTATGTTAATGATTATTGATAAAGTTTTTCTGGTTTTCTGTCTGACCTCTGTCAAATTTCTTTGCTTGGCCTTCCTGTTACCCAGTAACAATATCCAAAAGTCTTAGCTGGAATCATGTAACAGCTTGTTAGTGCTTGAGGAAATGTTGAGTGTTTCTCAGTTAAAATTAATAGCAATTATGATTCTCTCAAAGGTAACCCTCTCTACTGGAAGGTAATCTTGTGGTGTTTTTAGGTTCATCTGAGCAGCTGGATACAGAGCGAACTGTGATGAGTTTGTTCTCAGATCCCAAAGAAGCTCCTTCTTGGAAGACAGCCTATTTCTCCTGCTTGAGCAGCAGCAAGCACTTTCTGGAGCAGATTCTGGTACAGCCATAAAATCATTAGCAGGGAAACCTAACAGAGGCTAAAGTCAGTCCTGCGTTGAACGTATCTCAACACAGAAGCATTTTGTATTCAAATAGTGTTTGCCAGGGGTGATGACTAATAGGAACGAGGAGGTAACGGTGATAACTCCCCTAAGCTGCAGCAGTGCAATGAACATGAAACTGCTGGTGAGATTTTTGGAAAAGCTCATCTGCGTGTAGACTGAAGATTAAATCTTCAGGGTTTAAGACATCTCATTTTCTGCTTGTGACTTTGTTGGATGCACCGTTTACCTCATGACCTAGAACTTGTTGCTTTCTGATGCTGGTAGACTTGGGGCAGTGAGACTAGTTTGCATGGTAAAATTGTTATGAATTAATTGATTTTTATGTATTTACATAGAAGAAATAGAACACAAGCAGATGGTCACTGTTAAAGTGTATTTTTAAATTGAACATATTTCAACTTTTATGTAGTGTGCTTTTATAATATAAGTCTTTTACATGATGTCCTTGGCAGAGACATAATCAATAGAAGGAATGCAGAGATAATGTAGAATGGAATTTGAGTTGCCTCTGTAGTAAGCATTTGAAATGATGTTTTTTTTCCTCAAGACAACTCTACTGATGAGTATCCTGATGGCTTGGACAATATAAGTTTATCCAGAAGTTCTGAATGCAGAACTTCACTGTTTTAGTGAATCTAATATTGAAATGGCTATTTGCTTACCTAGTCTGCCAGGCATTATGGTCTCCACATTTTGGAAAAATGAATGCTGCTTCTTATTTTCTAGGTGACTGCATTAGCTTTACTAAAAAGAGAAGACTACTCAGGCCTGAAGAGCTTGTTGAGGAGAGAATTCAACCCCCTTAGCCGCCTCTTGGTGTTGTTAGGATGGACTCATTGTCAAAGCTTGGAATCAGCAAAAGCACTGCTATGGACTCTACACAAAACTCAGGTAAATCAGCAGAAAGCAAGTGGCAGTATTCCAGTCAGAGTCCAGATATTGCAATTAGTTTGCAAAAACAAGTAAAACCAGGGAGTTTTCAGTGAGAATGTCAGTCTTCTCCAAAATTGAATTTAAAAAGCTAAGATATTACTGTCATATGTAGGCAACATTATGGGACACTTGCCTTTTTTCTTATTCCTTGGCTGTGAAGGGAGTATGACTGCAAAGGAGACTCTGAAAGTTTCTCTTGCATAAACTCATAAATAGCCTCTGCTGTTAACATGAGAGAAAAGACAGCAATGAATTGTTAATTAGTTTTGGAAAGAGCTGGGGCATCTTTTCTTTCATGTCGTTTCCTCCAGTGAGTCATCCCTGGGTAATGACTAATTCAGGCCTGAGTTCAACAACAAGGTAGTTTAGAAATTCCCCATGCTCATTCTCAAAGCAAAATGATAAATGACAAGAGCAAAAGATCCACTTTGTTTGAGGGCTGTCTTCTTCTGTGCAAAAGAGACAGGGTTCCAGCTCTGAAGGTGTAGTTGCACTTCAGGTGATGCCTGCTGGCTGGCTTAGATGTCAGAGGTGGGAGACAAGGAGCCTTGTACAGCTGGGTTACAGTGCAGAACTAAGCTGATACTGCCTTAAGGGAGTTACTAGCTGTTGGTAATGCACCAAAAGTCTATTCAGTAGCTTCTGCAAAGTTAAAATCTTAGATCTGATTTTAGCAAGCAGTCATCTGTAGTAGAAAAGCACATGGGAAAGGAGAATAACTATCTGCTACACAGTATGTCATCTTTCTAGTCCATTATTAGTTCTAGAGATTACCTTTAGACTGTTACTAAGAGGCATTAATTTGCATTTTATAACCTACTCTTGAAAAGGGATGTAGCCACCTTTCCATGGTCTGTAGATGTGTCAAGGGGAGGCTGACTGACTTTTATGTTGTGTCAGATTAGCCCTCCTTTGCTTGCTTTATAATAAATCTGGCAGTTCTCTGTATTTGAAATGTATGTGTTATCTAGGTAAAGAAGTCTTGCAAACATGCATGTGTGACACAGGCTTGGTTCTGCTGTCTGGCTGAGATATTTGTTGTAAAGAGATTCTTTTATTTGTCTTTCCATTTAGGATTTTTGCAATGACTCAGTATTGAAAGATTTTTGTGATGGACTGTGGGCTCATGTGGAAGTTCTTGAATGGTGCATGCAGCAAAACAGGTAAAATGATCAGAAGGACTTCTTCCAAAATATGTTCCCAAATCTACCTATTAAGTCAGCTTATGCATGCAGATAGAGAAGGTATTCTTTCTTGGCTAATCATCTCATAGTGACTGTATACACAATCTCTTGAAATTTCTCATAGGCTGCAGTTATGTTCTTTGGTTTTTTTTTTAATTGCAGTAGCTTGGTTCAGTCAGAATTAGAGTGGGATTATATCTTTAAACTTGGCTGAGAGTTAAATCTGTGCCACTTTGCGAAATCTTTGTTCTCTCTTGCAGTGTTACTGTCCCAAGGAAGGTTCTGTTGCAACATTTGCACAGTCTGGATTGCCACACTGCAGTGTATTCTCTGCATCATCTCACCAATCTTCTGGCACTGAATGAAGATGATGTTATTGAGCTTCTTCAAAAAGTTCCTGCTAGAGACCAGCAGATGCAGGGTAAATGTGTAGGGTTGTGAGAGCAAAGAAAACTCACAATCCATTGAGTATGTGTGTTCAGTACTTCTGTCAGGATTTGTTCTCTTGACCTGCTACTGTAATTGTGGAAGATACCAGTTACCAGCTGTTTTGTGGAAGAAATCTAGAGAGCATGTGGAAATTATTTTAGAAACCTTTTGGGAAGTAAATTGTCCTTCAAGAAGGAGTTGTGAGATCTCTTTGATCTCGCAAGGACAGATCTCCAAAAGAGCTTTTAGAAGATGGTAATAAGATTTTGCACATGGTCATGATAAATGCTGCTCATTGTAACTTCTGTACAATGTGATAGCTTTAGTTTGGAAAGGAAGTGTATGCTTTGTATTTCAATGCACTCTAATTGAAAAAGAGCAAAACCAGATGAAATTGACAATATCTTGTACTACAACATCTTCAGTTTTGGAAGAGATAAAAAGTAGGTTTTTTAAATTCTAATGTTAACTGCTACCAAACTTAAATTTAGTATTTAAATCAGTAAGACTTAGCTATAGCCTGTGTTTATGTCACTCCTGCCTCACTTCTCTAATTTTCACATGTTCCAGTTGAGTGCCTAAAATACCTCCAACTATTAAACATGTGGGATCATTTACAAGTGACTCTCTTTGGGCACTCTTTTGATTGCAGCATGTGTCCAGGTTCAGCTGCTGCAGTTTTAAAGCTGTTTTCTGATAGAGCCTCTTAATAATCATACAGAAGCTCTGCTTTCCTGCATGTACTAGAACCTAAGAAGCACCAATATTTCTTTTCTAAATATTTATGTTTGTGAATTTGGACATGTGTAATTTCAGCTTGAGTTGCATGGAAAGCTCTAAGTGATGGATCTTGAACAGATTTTTCCAGATTCCCTAGTAAGAAGCAGGTTTCTCTCCTTCCATATCATGCTGTCGTGATGTTGGTTTCTGTTCCTACTTTTACAAGTTTTGGTGTTAAAATTAGCATGACACTTGTCTTAAATAATCTTAAAAGATGTAGGAATTGAGACTCTATATAGATCCTTATTTTCAATGTCCTGCTTTCTAAAATTGTTTTGTTGTTGTCTGGTGTTGTGGGTTTTTTTAATCAGTTCTTATATTTTATTTATTTTCTGCTTAAATTCTGTCAAAGCCTTTCAAAACCAGGAAGAGGTAGTCCCATCGTATCTTCTGGGAGCTGCATGACTGTAGCAAAAAAGAACTCTAGCAGCAGTTTCTCTACTTTTTTTTTATGTCACATGATTTTATGGAATAATTAATGGAAGACAAGTCCTCCTCCTCTTTTCAATCCAACAATTATTGTAGAATTGAGATGATTCTATAAACACAGCTTAATAGAATCTCCTTTAAAATAATCTATTTAGAGCCTTAAAGGGAAGAGAGGAGTCATAAACTTTTGTTTTGTCAGATGTAGTGGTGTTAACAGGCCTTTTCCTCCCATCACCCCACATGCTTCCCTCTCTTCCCCTTCTTTTTAGTACATATCTGTCAGCTGCAGTAGTGAAACCAGAGTACTGGCACTGGTAAACAGTTGAGTTCAGGCTGTGCATAACACTGGTTTTGATCAGTCATGGTGAGTGGCAATTTCCTCGTGGGTATTCAAAAAGAAGGTGTTAGTATTTCTGGCATAGGAAAAAACAGTGTTATTAGTTAAAAGATTGTTCTTCTGTATTGGTACAAGGAAAAGGATTGGTTTAGGTGCAAATACTGACACTGCATCCTGGTTTATCCACATGTGAGGCAGAAATGTATTAAACTTACTTTTGATTACCACTATCTGTCTAATAGCATCTCCAGCTATTTCTCTTTTCCAGAGGACTGTATTTATCAAATCTCTGGCTTTACCTGCCTGAAGTCCTCTTAAGACAGTAGTATTGAGAACTGCTTGGGTGTTTACATATGAGTGTAGAGCTTCTGGGCAACAGTAGAATTTCAATGGCTGTGTGGGTTCTGCAAAGGATTCATACTTGGATGTCTCCTCAGTTCTGTCTGCTGTCTACATTATAAGTTCCATCACTGTCACTGTTTAGAGTGGCAGTGATAGGGAATAACTGTTCCCAACTGTGCTCTCAGTCCTTTTGCTTTGGCTGCTCTGTAGTTTTCAGAAGAGTTCAGTCTACTGCTTTTCTTTGCAATCTTGCTCAAACTTTGTGAAGGACAGTGTTAAAACAGTTTTTAGGGTAGGTAATTCTGTTCAGTTCCAGAATTTGGGTGCAGACGTTGTCAGTACATCATACTTTGTATCAGCGCTTTGTTTAAAAAAAAATAACTTAGCTAATGCTTTTCCTGTATGACAGCAGAGGCACAATCTATCACTTGTATAATAATACAGGACAGTGGATTCCAGGCACTAATTTAACTCTGTATGTGGTTGTCAGTGTTTGTTTTTTTTTTCTTTCTTTGTTGTCGGATTCTTTTAACCTTTTTACAATAGATGGATAATTCATCTAAACTCAGCATAACAGAATATATGACACTATATTGTGTTCCTGGGTGAAGGGGATGATGATGTGATTTTTACAATTTGCAACTCTCCTGTTCTGTTGTACTAAGAATAGATCATGTTTCTGGCATGTGATACCTTTCCTCAAAAAAAACCCAAAGGGGAGGAGAAGCGGGTGCAGTACTTCCCTAATTTGCCTTCATCATAAATGTGTGAAGGAGACTGTGGGGACTGTACTTCTTTAATCAGTTGCAGATTGTATTTGATCTATTGTGTCAGCCACTGTGAATCAACCATGATATCTATTTACTAGTACAAATCTGAAGAAGTGGTGATATTCTATTCTTACTACAGTCATAGCCTGTCTGCACTGTTTCCCTACTCATCTACTATGCACCAGAGCACAGAATTCTAAGATGCTGAAGTGAAACAGGATTTGCCCCTCTGTTGTAAATGCAGTACAGCTTAACCACACACTGCTAATGAAGTAATTGTGGTGAGGGATTTTGGTCATTCTCTGCTGCAGCCAGGTCCTTTTACACAAGTTCACAGAAAATTTCCTTTCTAGAAGGGCATCCAGACCTGACTTTTCTGTGCTAGTATGTTGTGGGTTGGATTGTTAGGGCTTTTTTTCCAAAAGTAACAGTGAGATAGATCAAAGCTGAGACAAAAACAGCACTGGGGAAGTAAGACTGGGTAAATATTGCTGTGCAGGAACTGCAGCAGAAAATTAACTTTTTTTCTTGTTTACCTCCTGCCCCCTCACTGCCCTGATTCTCTCCACAGCAGCCACACTCCCTAACAGCCTGAGTCAGCAGCGCAACCTGGCACTCTTCCGAGCGTTCTGTGCCATGAAGTATGCAATCTATGCTCTCTGTGTGAATTCACACAGGCATGCCAAGTGCAAGGATTGTGTGCACAGCCTTCTTGGTGATATCCCTGAGGATGCAACTTCTGGAGAACCAGCAGGTGATTGCCCCCCTTTCTCGAGTTCAGTAACACGTGCTTCTCCAACCAGTTGCTGGGCTCCGAATTATCACTTAGTGTTGGGATGATGTTGTACCCTGGGTACATACAGTATTTTGTTCAGCAGGCTGTGGATGCTTTGCAAACAAGTATCCTTTGAGCTATTGTTATCTTTAGTAATTACAGATACGAATAAGCTACTGGCCTTTTTTAAAACATTTAATGTAATTAGACAAAAAAATATAGTGCAGAAAGAAAGTGATACTAGATATAGGACTGTAGATAATTTTGTAAGGGCTTATGATTTCCCAGAGCTGAAACTGATTTAATGGCTAGAATGGGTGTAGTCTGAATTTGCACATCATTGAACAAAGTGATAATTGGCATTGCTCAGAAGGAGGAGGCACACTACCTTCCTAAATGTAAAATGTTGGACATATATTTACATGGATTTTGGAGGAATGATTTGGTCTGAGCCACTGGGCTAATTCCTTCTTCTGAGATTTTCTTAAAAGGCAAAGGTTGGAGCAAGGAATCCCTGAAAAATGTAAATGCTCTTTATTTTTGTTTTTAATTGTACAGATTGCTCTTCAGTATTTTCTCAGTACATTGAGAAGTGTCAGCAGTTCTTAAGGAGTGTTCCCATTCCTCTGCGCCTGGAGGTTTTGGAGAATATTTTCTCCTTGCTTTTTGTTTCTTATAATGACCTCTGTACTGATACTCCTCTACCTGAGGACTATGCAGAGGATGAAGACCTTGACAAAAGGAGTGCCACTCTGAGTGTAGAAGGCAGTGCCAGCCGACGGTCTTCCACCTCACAAAGCCCACAACATCTAACAGAGGCTGAAAAAAGATCAGAGAAGCATCTGCTGGCTGCACAAAGAGTTCACACAGATACCCGAGATCCTTGTGACTCCATGTTAGATGGCAAAAGCTGTGAAACCTCGAAGCCACGCTACCTGGATCTGAAACACTTCACCAGTGGCGTCACTGGATTTTTAGTGGATGATGTAGCCATGGAGGCCTTACTCAAATTGCTGCTTAACCACCTGGAAGAAATTCAGAGTTCTCTCCCATGGGACTCCAGTAATGTGCTTCGTGAAGAGCTGGAGCTTGTTGAGTGCTTGAGTCTTTCTGCAAGCAGAGATGCCTTTGGAAGTCGTGTGTTACAGTTTTCCAAATACCTTTCTGAAGCTCATTGGCGATACAAGGTGGTGATGAGTAACAGGAATGCAGGTAGGCTTTGTATTTGGCACTTTCTGATATGCTACAGCTGTCCAGACAGTGATCTCAAGACTAAATTAAATTCCATGAGCATCTTACTGAGGGAGCACATTTTGGCAGATACTGGGAGAGTAACCTACTTGGAGACCACCTGGTTCTTGCACCATTTTCCAACAAAATTGATCTCTATTCTAATCAGGAAGATTGGGTCTTTTTCTCTTTTCCCTCCCCTTTGTGGATGCACTGCTTCTGTTTGCCTCTGTCCCACCCATTTGTCACAAGTCACGCTGCGATGGTATGAAGGACATGGTGGTGTTGGATCCAGTGTGAGCCAAATAGTCTCAGCTTGTTCATGGACAGTGTTGGTTTGGCCTAGTCTGGAAATGTGTTAGGAACATGTATCAGAGGAACTTGCATTATTCTGGATGATTGTTGAAGTAGCTGGAACAGCACACTCAGGAATCTGTTTCCTACCCTTCTCTATGACCTGTTAGCCCTGCTGCTGTGAGATTTTCTCTTGTATCGTGTGTAGCTCATTGTGTATCTCAGACCATGTAAGCTCCATGTCCCAAGAAAGACTTCACAGTCTGGACCTTAAATATTGCAAATTTCCAAACTTGTGTTCAGCAGTTTGTCAAGTCTCCCTCTAGAAAGCTATTTGGTAATGTTTTTGTTTAAATATTTCACAGAACATCAGCTTGCAGCCTCCAGGAGATATTGCTCTTTAATCAGGTGCTCCAGCTTTAGGAAACGAAGATATCGAAGGTACAAGACAGGTGGGTTGAAAAAGTGACTTGAAGAGGACCTTTCTGGAACGTGCATAATTTTGCTGAGCTCATAGCTGAGTGCAATTAGATTTCATGGCCTAGGAGTAGAGAACTAGATTTATTTCCTTTAGTTTTCTAGGTGGTTTGAAGTGTCTTAGGCCAGTTCCACTTGGATTGAGGTTGTTTTCTAAAGCTCACCTGCACAAATAACTTCTTCCATATATAGTCTGATTTGGGGCAGGGGAGAACTTTAACTACAGTACTAATTTTTCCCTTTCTCCACTATGTCCTATGACTGTTTGGTGTATTTTCATTCCTATTGCAGTATTATCTAGGATGTGGGAAGGAATCTGTGGCATAAGTTGGCAGCCTTAGGAGAAAGTTGTGTTCCTCACCTCTTTTCTATTTAGCCTCTGAAAGGCATGTCTGGTTTTGGAGTGACATGTTCCAAAATAAGAAGCTTCAAAGTATCTGACATGAGTCACTGATGGGCCACGCCAACATAGTCTCTAGCCTAGGATTTTCTTCAAATCAGCAGTTTTTGCATTTATCATAGATATCAGTGGTGGCTCATTTAGATACTCTTGAAGATCCCTTGAGGCTGCCTAATCTGTTATTTGCAGTAAGTTTTAATTACCTTGTCTAGTAAAAGTGCATTTAATGTGCTGATTTTGATTTGTTTCCATTTTAGATGGGAAAGAGGGAACTTCCAGTCCATCATTAGAAAGCACAAGTAGTGAGCTAAGCACCAGTACCTCAGGTATTAAGCCACAAAAGTAGTATTTCTTTGTCTTTTCAATGAGCATGATGAAGAATTTGCTTGATTTGTTAATTTGGATTAATGCTGTGTGCAGAATTATCTTTTTGCTTCTCAGAGATCCTATTTTTGGGCGACTCTTTCTAGTCAGAATAGCACGTGTCTTCTTCTGGAATAAGAGAATTCTTGATATCTTTGGCTTGCAGGAAACAGTATGCAAGCAATGTAGTGATCTGCAAACCCTCAAAAAAGCTAATGAACAGGTAGTCATGTAAGCTAAGGCATGCCTAGGCATGCTGGACTGATTTAATAGGTCAGAGGCCTTAGATTTCTCCCTTTAACCATGTTGAACCAGTGCCTAGCACTGTGTGCGTGTCATGCAGCTGCTGAAAAGTGTTACACAGGGGTGAGATCCAAACTGCAAATTCTGACCAAATAGTGAAATGTTATGAGAATTTTTATTGGGATGTTTATGTTGACTTCTTTACCCTAAAACTTTCTTACAACCCTGCTCCTGTATTTTTGCGTTAAATATGTGAAATGCTGTTGTCTGATAGGTGGCTGTTATTTGGTGAAATGTGTTTTCCCTAATAGTGTACTGATTAATTCTGTCTTGCAGAGGGAAGTGCCAGTAGTGTGTCTGGCTTGAGTGAGTTGGAAAGCAGGGCAAGACCACATCAGCAGAACTCCCTCATTCCTATGATGCTTTCCCCACCAGAATCACTGCTAGTTTCTTGTGTTTTGAGAGGAAACTTTGTGGAAGCCCACCAGGTAAATAAAATGTGTGCATTTCAATTTCTGAATGAAATTTCTGCTTTTTCTGCATATAGCAAACATAGGGCTTCCAAGTGAAAGAATCACTTCAGAAGTAAAAGCAAGTGGAAGGAACAAAGATATTCCAAACCAACATCCCATGGGTGCAGGGTTTTTTCTGCCTTGTTATGTAAAAATGCTTTCTCTACACTTGGGTTCTCAAAGCATGCAAATGTTTGATGAGAGCTGGTCAAGCATAGTGTTTCAGCTGACTGAAGAAAACAAAAAGCTCATGTGAAGTCTCATGAGGAAGCAGCATCTGAACTGCTTTATTTAATCAAAGTTTTTCAAAACTATGACACTCTTCCACTTGTAACCCTGGCGGAAACATGCAAAGGTGTTCCTTACCCAAAGGAAGGGTAATTACTTTCATTTGAAGGAGGTGTGTTTCAAGACTAAATTTGTGGTATTGAAAACAGGCAGAAAGATTGGAAAATTGAGTCTGCATCTTTGTGATTCTTTGCTTCTTCACAGTTGTGCATACCTTTCTCTGTGTGTCTTTTGAGCTGATGCTCTGAAAAGAAATCTTGAGGTGCATCAATGAGTAGATCTTCTGTAACAAGCTGTGACCTGGCTGAGTTTCAGATAGCCATACTGGAGCACTTTGTATCACTTAAACATTGCATTAACCTTAGGTTACTACTCAGCCAGTTAGTTCTGTTTGATTCCAGGCATGCCACTTCATCTTTTCCCTACTTACAGGGCCAAAGGAGCATTTTGTTTTGCTTTGTTGTCTTGATTTTCAGTATCACCAATGATAAAGCATTCAAGCTTGGTTTGTGTTCTGTTGTTGGTTTCATAATAGGAACTTGCATAGCTCTGTTTAGCTACTCTCTGTCTAAATTTTGAGAAGGTGTTCCTTGCTGAATAAGAATTTATTTGAAATAATCTGCTTTGGAGGCAAACTTGATAGATATCTCTCATTGCATGGTGTGTTGAAATTGTGAAGAGTCATTCTGAAAGATGTGGGTTATGAAAATCAATTCAGCCCTAGTCGTGCAGCAAATAATAGGTAAGCTTTATAATAATTGTTGAAAAACATTTCTGAGGGCCTTTTATTTTCATACTCTTAAAGACTCTCTAGGAGAAAATCCCACCATTTCAGCCTATTGTGTCTGGGGATGTTTTTCAGTTATTTATTTTATTCCTTTGTCTCCTCTAAAGCCCACCCCCCCAAGCTCTTTGACCTTTGAAAATTTAATTTGACATGCTCTCTAATTACAGATTAATGTTACCTGTGTATTGTAACTACAATCTATTGTTACTTTTGAAAGGTGGCTTTGATGTTTAATCTGGAGACATCCCCTTGCTATGGTGAATTGGTTTTCATGGAGCGTTACCAAGAGGCAGTACGAGAAATCGCAAGAGTGGAGCACAATATTGAGAATCAGGCATCAGATGGCCCTGGAGGCCTCAGGAAATGCGGCAGTGGCCGTTCGACACTGCAGGCTATTGGGAATGCAGCAGCAGCTGGTACGGACTGGGCTTTTTGACTTCTCACAAAGGATTGGGGAGAACTGAAAAATAGGAGAAAGCAACTTGAATACTGTCAGAGTGTAGTGTTTGTTTGGAAGGGTAAGTGGTGGTTCTTTGAGTTAGAAAGAGACTATGAATGCTGAAAATTTGCTGTTGATGCCCAATTAGTTGCATCCATGCTACAGTAATTGATTGGTCCATGAAGCAGGCCACCTATGGAATTATTTTCTATAAGGATTAAGAAATAGTTACCCATTACAGGATCTGATCTAATTATGCTGTTAACCAGTGATTGTGTGTTTTTGATGACACATCTAGGTATGGTATTTTATTCCATCTCGGATGTTACTGATAAATTGCTTGCAACTTCTGGAAGTCTTGCCCCTACACTTCAAGTAAACTTCTGGATCAGGAACATCCAGCTGGAGCATACTGATCCTCTGCGACAAGTCCTTGAGGACCTCAGTCCTTCAGCAATGGCAGCATTTGACCTAGCTTGTACTCAGTGCCATCTTTGGAAGACGTGCAAACAGCTTCTGGAGACAGCAGAAAGAAGACTCTACAACAGCCTTGAAACTCGGGGTAGGCTTTTGATTTTTGTGTTTATCAGCATGGGCTGATAAATGAAAATGCCTCTCTATGCTGTCTCTGGGCTTGTTTGTGCTAACACCCAAGTTTTAATTGAATCTTATTTTTTACTTTCATGCTAGTGTCTCTTTTTTTCACCCTTAACTTTGATTTTGTCTCCCTTTGCACCATGACTGTTCCAGGCCACCGACCTGACTTTGTTTTACTGCACTCTGAAGGGATAAAGGGTTTTCCAGCAGTTCTCCAGCAAATAAGTAAAATTCTCAACTATTCCTGCACATCACAAGGTCAATCCAGACCAGGTAGTATGCTTTGCTAATAAGGCTTTCTCTTGAAATGTATTTAAATCAAATTATTTTCTTCTGTTGCTATGTAAATTTGAACTTTCCATTTTTTAGCTTCATACTTATAACAAAAAAGGCAAGGGGGACCTGACCAGAGCTCAACTCTGAATAATCTGAAATGCTCTGTTTATTTGTATTATAATACATTTCTGGTTTTGTGGGTCTTCTTCTATGCAAAAATACTTGTGTCTTTGTTATAGTTGCTGTTTCTTTCTCCCTCTTTGTAGAGCTGTCAGATGAGAAAATAGGGAGTCATTTTCGATGCAGTATTGTAGACCTTCTGCAAGCTTGCTACCCCACCTTGACTGAAGAAAGTATTACTAATGAAATTGTTTTATCACAAAATGTGGATCATATCCTAAAAGCACTGACATGTGTTGAACGTTCTGTGGGTGAGTTATTTTTGTGAACATAAAGACTGATGGATACATGGATCTAAATTTTTGCTTTGGCCTTTCCAGACAGCAATAAATCCAGTAGTAATGCTGTTTGACAGATGCAGGAATATATATTTTAAAAATCATGAACCCAAAGAGTAAAATTTATCTGTAATTCTTATATTTGTTTTCACAGCTAAAATTCTGAACTTGTCAGAGATGTTATTTGTCCGATTTCTATGCAGTCCAAGCAAGGAATTCTTTTAAGTGTATTTTAACATGGCACCTTATAGATAATTCTTACTCCTGCTTTTTTCTCTTTTTTTTAATAACAAAATGGAGATAAACTTAAAAACCTTTGTAATACCATAGTACCTTCCAATTTTCATAGGACTGTCATAAAACATCTCATCTTTTCCACAGTTGCTTTTTCCTACAGCTCTCTTCATTATGTAGCACTGGTGTTTCTCCTCTATTCACCAAATTTCTAAATGGCTTTTTGGTGTTAAAATATTTAGTGAGCAAAAATTTAGGAGAGCTCTAAGAGCTAAATGTTATGGAGCTCAAGGTTTGGTCAGCACCTGTGTTTTAGAATAAGTTTTAATGACAAAGAACTAGATATATTTTTGGTCTGCCTTAATATGGCTCTAACTTGTCAGAGCTGTCGTTACCAATTTAGATGAACTTTTGTTTTATTCTGCTGTGCAAATTTCTCTTGCTTTTAATTGAATTGAAATGCTTATAGTAAAAATTTCCCTTGCTTTCAGTTAAATTAAAATGCTTATACTGAGATCTGTAATTGCAAAGAGCAAATAAAGCTAAAGCATTTCCCTTTCTCCCCTCCCCCCCTGCCTCCTTTCTTCTTGACATTTAATCCTTGAATCTTGGATGTACATCTGTTCTCTTAAACCAGACTCTAAAGGGAGCCTGATTGGCACCTTGGTGGAGCAGGGCTCTCTCAAACCCATGGAGCTGGAGAAGCACCTGGTTTGGAACCAAACACAGCTCCTGCTGAGAACTCTTGAGCAGCATACCCAGAGCATGCCAGAGAACAACACGCAGACAAACTTTGTGAAGGCCTTCCTTGACTACATCACTACGCTGGCTGCTGTGGTGTTACGAAGCTTGAATGCAGAGCTAGGTAAGGGGTTTCTGCTGGAAGGTCTGAGCCTAGATGAAGTTACTTGGATTGTGTAGTCTGGTCTAATTCTGGAAAGTAATTGTGCAAAAATGGTTCCTTGCCAAATGTACCTACTACCTGTGTTTTTGATTTCAACTGATTATTACTTTTTTTTCCTTTAATTTCATAATACCTATGCCACCTACAGCTCACATAAAAATAGTCGGTGTCAATGGGGAAATGAGAACAGAAATGCTGACTACTGACCCAGACTCTGCACTCCACTTAGAGGGGAGATGAAACAAACAGCCCTTGACATCCAAAATTTCTTAGCATTCTCCCTGTAAGGCAAGATTGATTTTTTGCATCCAGCAGATCAGCATACTGTATAATTTGCAGCTCCCTTAGAGGCAGCAAGCACCCTACTGCTCCACAAGGATAAGAAAAAAATGCGTAGAAGGCCATGGGGAGGTAACCAGGCAGAATTTTTAATAGAATCAGCAGGTGATGGTGGTCCACGAAAAGGAATATACCGTCGGCACATAAAGCTGTAAGAAGAGCAGAACAATTCACTGTGCTAGGAGTGAAAATGCTTATCTGTGTTTGAAGTTGACGCTAATTGAGCTGCACTAATGTAAAATACCACAGTACTGATTTCAGGGAGTACCTTCCCAAGAGGATAAGAAAAAAGGGCAGAGATCTGTTTGCAGACATGCTGGTTCAGCTCATGTCACAGCCATGCCAGCCATAACTTCTGCATGGGCATGATTTAGTCCTCGCTGGCTAACTGCCAAAGCCAAAAATTGCACAAAAATATTCAAGGGCTGGGTGAGTCTGGGGGGAAATGTTACTGTACTGGAAAATGAAAGGAAAAGGTAAACTTAGGAGAACGTGTCCAAAGTTACTTGATGTAACTCAGTAGTGGATACAAATGCTTTCCAGCAGTAGTGGCCAGGTTTTCTTTCCTTTATAAAAAAAAGTACCTGTACACCTGTGAGTTCCCTCTGCCCTTGCTAACTGACTTTGATAGAGCATGGAATTACCAATCTACAGCCAGAGACTCATCAGAAAATAATTCTGCATGTTTTCTACTTCTCACAACAAATACATATTTTGCTGAAAGTTTGAAGTAGTGTTGCTAAATTGTTTGAACCTAGATCTTGCTTAAAAGCTGAAGAATCTCTACTCTACTTGTTTTGGTAATATGTCCAACATACTGTTGCCAAGATTGAGAGACATGTCATAATCACAAATGCCTTGCAATTTACTCTGGATTTTACCATTCTAATGTGAATTTAGAACTCTGTGAATTTAGTCAAAGTGGTTTAGACTCAGGGCCTTAAAATTTATATTCCTAAAATAAAAGTTGATCAGTGTATTCAGCTAATGTGTTTGTATTATAATAAATATTCTGGTGTTTTTTCCCTAAGATGTATCTGCAGAAGTGAAAGTGGGAAACCCTTTCATACTGTTACAGCAGAGTCCATCTCAGCTGCTTTCCCAGCTTGTTTTTGAGAAACAAGTTCATCCTGACAGGTCAGTGCTTTTCAGATTATGTACTCCTGTAGGTTACTGTACCTACTATATGTTATGTTACCTACCTACCTACAATACCTACTCCTGTAGGTATTGGTAACTTTTAACCTCAGCCATGATTAAGTTCTTTGGCTACTTATCACAGGTGGTACAGTCTGCTGTGTCCCAGCAGCTGATCACTTGATGCTGCAAGGATTGGTGTGCAGGGAGGAGCTTAGTCAATGCCTTCTCCATCAGCCTGAAGATTTTTGATTGGGAGACTTCCATATTTTTAACAATTGCTATCTCTTGTGAAGTGAGAGTGAAATTATGTGGATTTTTTTTAACTGTGTGACAGTTCAGAGGAGTGCCCTTGCAGCTTGTCAATTTAATACAATAAAGTAGGCCAGTAGGTCTTACTAAGAATACTGGGCATGAGTCTTGCCCTGGTCAGCAGGTAGACTGGATAATCTAGACTCCTTCCATTGCAACTACTAAATTAGGTTGGTGTGGAAACTGTCTGATTTGATGAGGCAGCTTCTAAAAAGATGAGCGCTAGTGGTGAACTATTTTAGTAGCTTGCATTTAGGTAAAAGTCAATGTTTGAGGAGTAAGTTCCTTTTCTGTAAAGGAATGGCAGCATAAGGTCTGAGTTAAAATAGTATATGTAATCTTTTTGTGTATGTACCTGTGAGGAATATTAGGATGCTTGTGTTCTCAAAGCATTTGGAAGATTTATTAAAGTGCATAATTATAAAGTACCTTTTTTGTGCTGGGTAAGCTGGTTCTCTTTTCAATCCTGCAGACTTTCTTCTCTCTTGGCTAAAGAAGAGTTGAACCTGAATGTGCAGCAAGTCATTGTTAACTCTTGCTGTGAACCATTGTCCTTGTGCAATGCAAGGCGAAACAGCCAGGCAAAGTCTCTTCTGACAAACATCAGCAACTTGACACACCAGTGTGCCTACCACTGCCTGCCAGATGTTGAAATACCTATTCACTATTCTGCAGTGACTTCTGAGGATAACTCCACTCAGGCCTCATCCTCTCCGAATGACTTGAGCCAGCACACACTGACTGCCTCCTCCTTGGACTTCCTGAAGTCTCAATCGAAGCTAATGGCTACAGTGGCATGTCTCAGTGCCTCTAATATACAGAAAATTCAGAAATCAAGTTTGTCTTGGATGGAATTTCGGGGCAAACGAGAGGTGCCCTTAGGCTTGGAACAGATTTCCAGGGAGTGTGAGGCATTGTTGAAGGAGTTCCCAATATTGGAACGATTTCTTCTTGCTATGTTTGACCCACTTCGGAATCAAGAGGAAGGCAGCGGTTTGGCTACTGTCTTCTCTGGCAAGGCATACATGTCTCTGGTTCTCCTGGGATTACATTCCACCACAGCTGTTAAAGTGTTAATGGGAGTCTTTGAACAAGCTCTTGCAGCAAAGGACTGGGACAGAGCTCTGAAAGTCTTGGATCTGTACAGTCAGGACATGGAGGAAGTGGTCAATGTCAAGGATGCTGTCCTGAGTTGTGCAGCTGCTGAAGGTAAGGAGGATTAAGTCAGGCTTTTTTTCCTCTTTTATTCCTTTTTTTTTTTTTTTTTTTTTTTTTTTTTTTTTTTTTTTTTTTTTTTTTTAATAATAAAAGCTAAAGTAGTGGTCCTTGGGCAAATCTGGCGATGGAAATAGATAATTTTCCTTTCTTCATTCTAAATTTGCTTTCTCTGATGGTGTTGTTTCTGTTTCACAAATGTGCAAATCATGACCAATTTAGAAGAGAAATGGAATGCATCTGTGGTGTTATTTTTATGTGAAGAGCTGAATACATTAGGGCACAGTAATCATTGTACTGTTAATGGAACATCTCTTACAGCAGTGTCATTGTCATGCATGGATGATGTGATCTGTGAAAGGGGCCTTTTGGAGTCTGAATAGTAAGTATCTCCTGCTAACTTTGGATGCTTCCCACAAATTTGATACTTGGAATGACAAAGATTTTTCAGCCCTGTCAGTGTTTCTTTTGTTGATGTGATCCAGCAAAGATACGGGGGTTTTTATTATTTTGGAAATTATAGAAACTGAGTTTCAAATAAGTCTTTTGTTTCCTCCACAGATAAGGATGGTTGGCAATACTTGTTCCCAGTAAAAAATGCAGTGTTGAGAAGTAGACTGGCCCTGCGCTGTCTGGACAGGTGGCCCCTTGATGTCTGTTTGGAAATCCTAGCTTATTGCATTTCTGATCTGGGCATACCTCATGAACTAAAAGTCAATCTGCAGAGCAGGAAGAAAGAACTTCAGGTTTATCAAAAGGTAAAAAGTCATTCTTCAAGTAACCAATGAGATGAAATAGGCAGCAGGAAGCAAATATTGCTTGTCCTCTGAAGAGCTTGGTTCTTTATTGATCCTGAGAGCTTTTCAAGACTTTTATCCGAAACAGTTCATGTGAAGTATCCAATTAACACTCAGCTTCCATCCTTCATAACTTTCCCACTCGCCTATTAGCATTCAGATCTGCAAACATGTTTAGATATAAACACTTGTGTGAGTCTGATTGTTTTTCAAGGTATTTTCCATTCTATACAAATTCTAGAGCCTCTGGAAGCTTTCCATGGCAGTTAATCATTTTACAAGTTTGAGAAATGCAGGTGGTGTACAAGACAGATGGTCCAAGGAACAAGTTTGTATTGCAGTCACTTCTTCAAACTGCAGGGTGTGCAGATACCCAGGTTAAGTCAGACAGGCTGCTGTGTTGTTCAGCACAAACTGAAAAGCCAAACAGCAGAACAAGGGGCCATCCCTGCTGAGGTCTGCCTGATGGGAGTTCTGCTAACTGACAGCTCAGTTGTCTCTCCGTTAGTGCCAGCAACATCTGCAGTAAACATGTACTTTTACGTCCATAGTTGCTGCCATCTAACCTTTCAAAACCCTTCCCTTATGTGTGTGCTTTATAGGCTCACATCTGTGAACACTGTGAAATTTTTTGGGGTTTTTTGAGTGCGAGGGCATTACATCATCCCTGAAAAGGGCTAGAGCTAAATTTGGACCTCCTTTTTGACTTTTTTGTTCTATGAAGCAGCTCTTGATGTGATCAGCTCAGCTGTTTTCTTAGGCTATTGATTGCCATAAAATAAAACTCTAGAATTTGTGCTACTCTGTATTAACTTTTTCAGGTTTTGAACCTGCAAAATGAACCATTGTGGAATGACTGGCAGGATCTGAAAAAAGCCTGCACTGATGACCCCCAGGCTGTCATGAATATCATTCTGAAAGCAAAGGTTAGATACCATCATGTGAATTTTGTTGAATTAGAGTGCATTGAACTTTGAGTAAATAAATTCAATTGAAATAGCATCTTAAAACAGTGATCAGTGGAGATTACCTTGGGAGGAAGCACTTTACTCAGCTCTGTGCTACAGAAACAAATACAGCTCTGTGTTTAATATCAAGATTTATATGTAATTAGTAATTCTTAAGTTTTAGTTTAAAACTCTTACTCTGGGATATAACCTGTTCTTTTCTTTTACAATTTTGAAGATTTTAAAATAGCATAACTTTGGTCATAATACAGATTTGATTATTAGGTAAATGCTAATATTAGTAACTCTGGCTGGCTTTAAGTGTCTTTCTGAAAAACTAACTTGTTTAGTGTAAGGTAAGCAAGGTACTTTAAATGCAGGCTGTGACTTAAAAAATTGACTACCACCTTCCCTTGTCAATGTAATTTATTTTTTTTTTTAATCTGGGAGAGGAGTCTAAGCTACAGAATCTCTTGATCAGAACTTTGGGAAAAACAGCTGTATCAGGGAGGTAGAATTTGTCCTTTCTTTCTTACATTTAAGAAAAATAATAATTCTTTAGGATTATGAATTGTGTGAGGAATGGGGACACTTGTATCCTGTCCCAAGAGAAGACTTGATCAACCTTCACCGTGAGCACCTTCTCCATTTACTGGAAATGGGAGACATGGAAAAGGCATTGCAGGTAATAGCAAGACACTCTCAGCCTCATATCCACAGATCAAATAAGTTGACAGCTGTTTTCTCTGCCTTCCTTGTGTGTGTTTTTGTGGTCTTTTTGGTCCCACCCTTAAGAGATGTTATTTGCTTAGATAAGCTTTTAGGATCCTAGCTCTTCTCTGTTCTGCTTAAGTAAAAATCTGGCTTGGCAATTCAGTTATTGGACCTAATAGCATAAATGTCACTTACATGGAAATGCAAGGCTCCTTTCATTTGAAAAATCATAATGAAGCATGTCAGTGCTGCTTAAGCAGAAGAATCAGAAGTGAAACTAAAAACATGAATTGGTCAGCTGTGCTTCAGTGCTCAAATTAGTGGCGTGAACATTGTTGGTTTTCATAATGATGGAGCTGTCACTCAGAGAGTGAATTAATTTGCTTGCTGGAACATTGTAGGGTGATAAACTGTCATGGACAGAAGGCTGCCTTCCAGGAATGTTGTAGGGTTTCACTGTGTTTCGTCTGGTTTTGCAGCTTTTCCAAAGAATCGAAGACCCTGGTGTTTGCCTTGCCATCAGTGAACAGTGCCTTGACCAGCATCCGAGCCTGGCAGCCTCTCACTTCTTGGCTGATTACCTCACGGCTCACTTCTACTCCAGCCTGACAACAGCACGCCGGAATGAAATCCAGGCACTCTATATAGGATCAAAGGTCACTAAAAACCCTGCCTTGAGGGAATAACAGCAATAAATAACTCTATAAGTAGTTTTGTAATTTCTGTAATATAAAAAGCCTGTAGGTTTTACCAGAGCATTCTCACCACATCAGGTCTAAGATCCTGAGTCTCAGGATCCAAAGGAAAGAAATGGCTTAAAGCTTCTCTTTCTCCATTTTTGCAGTTCCCTATTATGAACAAAGTAGTCTTCTGTTTGAGCTGTGGGGAGTGGAGGAACACACAGGCTGAAAGAGAATAGGGTGGAATGAAATAAAATAGTGGAGTTCATCAGAACCGTTGCTATCTTTGTCCCAAATGAAGCAGAAAGTATCCTCAACTTAACTCTCTGTATCAGTAACACCAGGTGTTCTACATATGCCTACCTGTATGATGGTTTTTTGACTTCATGTTTCTCCCAAGTGCCTTCCAGAGGTGGAGACTATCTCTCCTCTTTCTGGATGGCCACTGCCTTTGCAGAAGTCACACAGGTACTGTGCTCAGCCTGGGAGTAGATGTATTAATCA
The DNA here is from genome assembly GCA_013401135.1 of Cettia cetti. Lineage (NCBI taxonomy): Eukaryota > Metazoa > Chordata > Aves > Passeriformes > Sylviidae > Cettia > Cettia cetti. Next base: position 63,817 of record VZUI01038088.1, on the reverse strand, counting down.
GCAGATTACCTTAATTGAATGCATTACATGTAAACAAAATGCAGTGTTTTTGGTAATGTCTGTTTTGGTGTGGGACTGTAAACAGCAGCTTGCTCCAGTGTGTGCCACAACAGTATTTTGCTGGGCTGCCTGTTTCCTTACTTGTTCCTTCTGAAGAGATTACTTGATTTATAAAGCATCCATATTAACTGTCCTTCTAGAGGAGAATTGTTCTTATTTTCTCCTCTTAACATTCTGTCAAATGATGGGAGGATAAGGATTGGGCTAATATGCTTTTTATAAGTTTATTTTAATAAGAGAATGTGCTATACTCTGCTAGAACATACTTGTCACAAAAGATTTTTCACTCTTCCATATCCTCTGAAATGAGGCAGTGTTTTATAGAATGGAAAGCAAAAGCTAAGTGATCCTGCAAATCCTCTCAGTAATTCTGTAACAGAAGTAGGAATTGGTCTTGGAGAAGTCCCACCTCCTTTTTTTGACCTCCACCTGTCATTTCATTCTCTGCATAAGCTATTGCTCTGGTTTCTTGCCTTTAAGATCACAGAAGCACAGATTTAAAGGTGTGCAATTTTATGATACATTTTTTCCTTGTGTCTCAGGTGCTGCTGACTCTGCCTGAGCTCTCCCGTGTTAACTACTTCCATCTCTCCTCAAGGCCACTGCTCATGTTGGAACAGCTCCTCATGAATATGAAGGTGGACTGGGTGGCCGTAGCTGTGCAGACACTGCACCAGCTCTTAGCTGGGCGGGAAGTTGGTTTTACTGTAGAAGACATTGACAATTTGCTTTCCAAGTATGCAGAAAAAGCTCTAAGCTTCCCTTTCACATTAAAAGAAAAGAGATCAGGTAACTGTCTGTTAGAATGCTGTTTTTCATTTGGGAAAGAAGGGCCAAAATCCTCCCAGAATAATTTCAGCAATCATGCCAGAACCTTGTTTAGATGTGTGCCTCCAGTCTCCCTCTAGCGCAGAACGTGTTCTTAAAGTCTTTGCCTTTCATCTATTAACACTTGTAAATAGATGTTTTAAAGGACCAACAGCTCCAAAAGTTTCAGACTTCTCTGTTGTTCCTTATTGAGGTTTCTTTCTTGTATAATACTGATCAGATTTATTTTATTCCTGTTAAATGCAAAGTCACTGAGAACTTAAGCACTTTTAAAGCCTGCAGCCAACTACATCTTCCCTCAAGTAGAATGGCGATTTATTTCCTCCTAGCAGAGTCCTATTCCTTTTTCATATAGAAAGCTTCTAGACTTGTGGTTCTGTTTAACAATCTTGTTACGGTTCTCCTTTCTGGCTTGCCAATCCCTTCTCATTCATACTGTCTTCGAGTCTCTTGCACTTGGCTTCTTTTAAGGTTTTAGAACTGGAACAGCAGAGGGTGCTGCAGATCCATTCCAGTGCTTTTGTGTCACTGTATTAAGGACATATGGTTCTGTACCTATCCATATCTATTTATACCTGCTGATAGGGTACCATTTTGCATTATTCTAGTTTCCAAGTGTTGACTTGGATTTTGTGATTTAAAGATGCAGCTCTTGCTAACATAAAAACATCAGACTTATCCATCTCTTCCTGCCAAACGATCTGTAACTTTGCAAGTATGCATGTTCCTGCCACTGTAATGTGAAGCATTTAATATTTGCCATAAGCATCTTATACTAACCAATAGGTTTCACATCACTGCTGTACTATTCCTATAGCTATCATTACTTCCTTGCTTTCATGAAGATCCCTTTCTTTGTTTTTTAGGTAATTGAATTTTATACAGTTTTGCATTACTTGTTGTGGACTAATTTGCATGCAAACAGTAATTCCATAGGTAGTCCTGTTTTGTGCTGACCTTCCTACTTACTCCTGTGAATGGTTTTCTCTAATCTTCTTGAAAACAGATAGATGTATTGACCAGTATTATCCTCTGACTTTTTTTTCCCTTTCTTCCCTTTGTCCTAGATTCTCTGATACGTATTCAAGAAAGTCTCAATCAGGTATTGGAGTGTGAAGCATTGTCTAAATCAGGATCATCAGAACTATCTCCTGTCAGCTCTTCTGGTAAGGTTGAGACCTTGGTGCCTGTTGGGGTTTAACCTCAGCAGCAACCATAGCTGCTTGATCATTCCCTCACCAGCCCCCTCACAGATGGGATGTAGAGGAGATTTGGGAAAGGGTAAAACCTGTGGGTTGAGGTAAGGACAGTTCAGTAAATCAAGTAAATTATACTAATGATGATGATGATAAAAAGGGAGATAAGAAAATCAGAAAAGAAGAATAAAACCCAGGAAAAACAAATGCTGTATAATGCAATTGCCCACCACCTGCTGACCTGTGCCCAACCTATTCTCCAGCAGAGGTTCTATTTTATGCTGTGTTGCTTTTTGGTATCCAGTGGTATCCATGGTATTTTTTTTTTTGTTCCTCCTCCAAGTCTCTGCTTGTGATACAAGAACAGATGTTGACACGTTGTCTTATACCTCTCTAATTGTTTTGGTAAAATTATTAAGTACATTCTCTTATTAAGTACATTCTCTTGCTTGTCAACATTGAAGTACTGTAAGTTTACAATCTTACAATCTTAATTTAAAGCATATATGTTCCTTATACAATGTTATTCTGCCATGCCTAGCTGAAAGGTAATGCAAGTAGTCATCTTGTGAGGCAAAAAGATCTTATAGCCTCATGGAGTCTATAGTGTTCTCTGGTACTTGAGACTCTATTAAAATCCCATTCTGTATTTTTCTTGGCCTGGCTCATTTTCAGGTGTAACCCTATCTGCAAGTCCCAGAGACAGAAGTCTGCAGCAGAACTTGTTTCCTCAAGAATTTGTGCCTCCTGAGAAACCACCACCAAAGCAGCAATGGATACCTGATGACACTGAAACGATATGTATGGTTTGCAAAACTGAACGCTTTACTATGGTAAGGAGCAAAAATGACATTCCTAGAACTGTGACCTTAATATGAGCACTTTCTCATAGTCTTTTTCCTGAAAGACCTGAGCTGCTTTAGCTGGTTTTCTGCATCACCATGGGCCCCACAAGATTGCCAGTCCTTTGGTATTTAACCAGTGGTTTCTATTTAGAGCAGTAAAGGAGACTGGCAGCAGTTGGCTCCTTCAGAATTCTGTGAAGTGATAGAGCCTCAAGAGGTAATCTGGTCATCAGAGAGAGGACAGCTATGGGATCTCAAAAATGTGTAACAACAGCAGTATTAATATTCCAAAAGGCTCTCTAGTTGACTCTGTTGGCAAGAAATAACATGATCACTGTATGATTTAGATTACAAGTATAGAAAATTAAATCTTTGCTGTTGGTTACACTTTTCTAAAAACTATTGTTTCAGAGTACTTGTGCAACTTCATTGGTGCTCTAAGGGAAAACATTAGTTTTTAATTTTGCAGGTGTGCTGGCAGTCTGTTACCTTCTGCTGCTTAGAAAGTACTGTTTTCTCAAAAGTATCTGTTGCTTTTGAATTTGGAAATTTATACAATGGTATCAGAAGAATAGTACAGAGCTTTTAAGTTTTCCAGGACATGATCTGATTAGCTTTGTGATCAAAACTGGGATAATTTAAGTAATAGAAAGCTCAAGGCTGCTGCAAACGTATATTAAATACTGGCCTTTGCGTTTGATTTTTTTTTTTTCTTTGGTATGCTTTCTTCAAAAAGGAATTTTAACAGGGAGAATCAATCACTGTATAATTCTAAAAAGCCTTATCCTTCATGGTGTTTCCACCCTTCAAATGAAATAAGTTTACTCACAAGTGGAGAGAGACACAGGAGGGGACTTTAGCAAATTCTCTTTGTGGCTCACCCATGACCTCTTTTGCTTAGTTTAACAGGCGCCATCACTGCAGGCGCTGTGGCAGGCTGGTGTGCAGCTCCTGCTCCACCAAGAAAATGGAAATAGAAGCTTGCAGAGAAAATCTGTCTCGTGTGTGTGATCAGTGCTATAGCTACTGCAACAGAGAAAACGTGCCTGGCTTGGTGCAAGACACAAGCACGTGAGTCTTTCTGTCGTAGCTCTCCTCAATTTTCAGCAGAGTGCATGAATGGAATGAGAGAGATGTAAGCATTTGGATTTATCTGGATAATGTAACATCAACTGTTTGGCCTCCATTTCAGGTTTGGTAGGTGTGAGAATGTTCCTTATACCTCACTTTACTTTTCGCATTGCAAAGAGGATTGGAGGGCCAGACAACAAATTCTTTAATTCTTTAAGTATCAGTTATTCTTTGAGCATCAATTAATCACTAACCTAAGAATTGAATGCTTTGATGCAAAACATAGCACAAATTGCTATAATGTGACAAAGTTCTTTGCAATATACTCAGCTCCTGGATTAATATTTCATGTTGACTAGGTGTGCTGAATATATCTGTGTTTTAGTTATTCTATAATCCCTTGATTATGGCTTCCCGAACCCATGGGAATTAAAAAACAAGTTAGATAGCCTTTGAAACTGCCTTTAATAAAAGGGACAGCTGTGATGACAGATTTTCATGATGTGGTTGCTCTCAGCTGAGAATTGGAATGAAATCCATTGTGTGTGCACAGGCCAGCTGATGAAAAGTGCAGCTGAAAAGAGTTTTACTCTCTGGAGCAGGCTTGACAGGATCACAGAGAGGAAGATTTTGCCTTTCCTGCCACACTTTCAGATGCATTTCCCCTATTCCTATCAAGCCTGCAGACAGCAGTATCCACTATGGCAGTATCAGCAGGCTTCCTAGGAAAATGGAAATTCTGGGCAGATCCGAAGAGAAACCTGTGAAAAAACAAGCAATCACATGCAGCAGAACAGTTTGTGTCAGAATGGTATATATATGATATATATATACCTTGCCAGATTAGGCCAGCAGCTCTCAACACTGTTCTTGAATGCCACCTGCCAGGTTTTAATTAATTGTTTGGGATTTTTTACACTCACCCTGTTTGTATATCAAATCCAGCTAAATCTTAAGGACAGATACTTGGATACCAAAGATTTGATTTTAGCCCTGACATGTCCGGATACTGGGCAGTTCTTGATCTCAGTGGTTGCTTTTTTATGGTGTATGCAACTGTGCTGTTCCTACAGAAGGTCATAAGAGCCAATTGCTTAGTGCAGTTGAAATACAATAGAGAGGCAGAATCTTAGATTTCCAAACAAAAGGGGTTAGGGGCAGGGCAGTGCATTGAAAAGGATGGGTAGGGGTAGGTGCTGGATTTTTACACAACACTTTTCCGAGGAGGGTAGCCATATTGATGTCTGCTGTAAAACCATGTTTCCCCCAGTGTGCTGGAGTAGGCATGATGGTTCTTTCTGTCATTTTATTGCAGCAAAAAAGAAGATCAGGACCAAGTGGAAGGTAAGGAATGGAGTAATGTTGAACCTCAATGTTTAAAAGTGCCTGATTAGCAATTAGATACTGGAAGCTGATACACCTAGTTGCAGCTGAAGGGTGATCAGAATTTCAGTTACAAAATATCACTGATGGTTTTTGCATGTGCAGGCTGAAATTGGGCATTTCAAACTTCTGTGAATGGAAATTGAGACTTAGGAGAGATATCTGAGCCAATATTGAATATGTTGGATGGGTTTTATAGACAGAAACTGAAAAAGAGTTGAAGAATCAACTTTTCATTCTAGAAACAGTTAGTGAGAGGCAGTGGTGTGAGTAGAAATTAATTAGCTCACTACAGAGCAGTGCTGAGGGATCCTCTTTTTATAAACCATGACAATACAATTCTGAGTACCACTACAGTGTGCTGTGGTGTTTTATACCCCATTCTGCCTGGAGGTAGCACAGGATGTGGCCCTTCTCATGGGTCTGGTCGTGTCCCGAGTTCCATCTCCTGTGTTGATTGTGTGAAAATAGTAATTGCATTTTGGTTCCTCAGTTTCCAAATCTAATATCTTAAGCTTCAGGAATAATAGCAAAATTTAATTGACTTTTTCTCTGCCATTTTTCCTCAGGGAGTATTTACTGGTTTTGGTGTTTTGGGTGATTCTGCAAAGTTTTCCTACACTGATGTGAAATTCTGTCAGAACAAGACACAGTTATTTGAAGTGCTTATAACAGTAGCATGAAACATGGTACAAAATTTGCATTTGTGTAATAACAAAGCAAATAAGAATAATTTTCCTTATTTTTCTTTTTTTAAGTATGATGGGCTATTTTAGAGTTTTTTTCTCTCCTGCTGTTGATGGAACTCTGCTTTACTGCTACCATTGTTCCAAGACTGAAACAGCTGAAATGTAGCTTTTGTGTAGCATTGCTGCACATTGCTGGACCTATGGGATCCATTCAATAAGAGTGGATAAGAACAGTGTGGAAATACTCAGATTTAAGAGGGAAAGACTTTTATTTGGCTTTTCTAACTTACCTGGTAGGACTGTGAAGAAGGCTTATCAAATATTTTCTAGCCTAGTTTATTTTTACCAATTCAGTTTCCAGTTCAACTTGGAAAAGTGCAAGGGGGATGTTGGGGTTTGGTTTGGTTGCTTTGGGTTTTTTAAAATTCACCCTACAGTTTTAGAGTTACTTGACACTGTAAAAAGGGATGTGAACTCTAATGAGTATGTTTTGGGACTTTCTAAATATTTTTCTTTACAGAGGAAGCTGATCAGGGGAAAGAGTAGCAAATTGTCATTATTCTCCATTTCTTGGCATTGTGAGATTGGCCATTGTTTTTTTGGAACCACAATCACAAACTTGAGCATCTGAGGGCTTGTGTGCTCTCAGCTACACTCAGATGACAGACAGTGTTTGATTTATAACTATGCTGGGCTACAAGTATTTCCTTAATCTGGAGGAAAGAAAACTGCTTTTCACTGATATTTTATTTCTTGAATCATTTGATCAGAACTCCAATTTTCTGCAGTACTATTTTGTAGGAAAATTTAACATTAGTAGTTAGATGATCTTAAAATCTTTTTGCTTAAAGCTCATGGGCTCTATGGTCAAATCACCTGAATTTTGAAAAGAAAATAGAAATGGTTAAGTCAATTTACCCTTTCTTTTATAACTGTTTTTTTATTTTCCCCTTTGAGCTGAAACCCACAGCTCTCGTATTTCCAGTTCCTTCCAGCTCAGAAATATTTAATAAATTGCCTGAAGAAAGGCTAAAGAGGGAAGGCAGCTGTGCTCCATGCCCAGTAGCATAAGAATTAAAAACTCATTTGAAAACATGTTACTGGAACCAGGTTTTGGTAACAGTGACAGTGAGTTTAGGTATGATTTGGCAGCCTGCTGACAGGAAGAAATGTTTCTGTGATGTGTGCTGGACATGTGATGCTGGCAGGAAACGACACAATAGAGGATTTATAGATGACTGTTTTTTGAGAGATAGGAGTGTTCTGTATTATGCGTCCTTAGCTGTGTTTGTTGCTTCTTGTGCAATGATTTTACCTGGTGTTTTCTTTCTTGCTGTAGAAACTTCTAATAATGAATATTCCTCAGTGGTACCAATACCCAAGGCAACTGATCTTGAATGGATTTTTTCCCTGAATGAAGAGGAGAATGAAATTGTACGCAGCGAATTTTATTATGAACAGGTGAGGTCAGGAGAGAGTCCAGTATAAGCAGTTCACTGGAGAACTACCTCAATACCTATATTTGTCTGTCTTTCCTCAAATTGTCAGGCTCCCAGCTCTTCCTTGTGTATTGCCATCCTTAGCCTGCACAGTGACAGCATAGTGTGTGGCCACCAACTGATAGAACACTGCTGCAAGTTGTCCCAAGGACTCACTAATCCTGAGGTGGATGCTGGACTTCTCATGGACATCATGAAACAATTGCTCTTCAGTGCTAAAATGATGTTTGTAAAAGCTGGAAGGAGCCAGGACCTAGCTCTCTGTGACAGGTGACTTAATCAAATATTCATTAGGATGTATTGTGGTACTGTCAAGAGCATTATCTTTTTTATTGAGGAGTGGAGATGAAAAGGTTGTTTTGTGTTTGTACTGTGGACCAGTTGAAATGAGAAGTTCGTAATGCAGGAATAATGTGGAAGTTCAAACAGGAGAAGTTCAAGTAATGTGACTACTTAATTATTGAGAGAATTCTCTAGGAAATGATTCACACACATGGGTACATATTTTACTTCAGATACTGTGTATCTGCTTTCAATCTGTGTTTTAATACAGGATTTTAGACCCATGCTTCCTGAGAATGAACATTTTACACTTCTTTTGTCCTACAAATGTTTTGTCTACACAGCTTGAGGTGGCAGGTGTGATACATAAATTTCACACATACTGTTTTGATTTGGTAAGATGTAGTTGGTATCTTCAGTCAGCGTGTTACACTGCACATGGCAAAGAAACCCCAAACAATAACAAATATTCTGTCAGGGATGGTATGATGGATAGAGAGACCTGGTGTACTGGTGATTAGAAACCACTGTCCTAGGAGTTGTCTTTGACATAAAGTTCTTCAGTGTATGATAATAGTGAAAGCATTTGTGTTTGTTTAACCTCTAGCTACATCAGCAAAGTGGATGTGTTGAATATTTTGGTGGCTGCTGCCTACCATCCAGTGCCATCTTTGGATCAGATCCTTCTCCCAGCAGCAGTAACAAGATTGAGAAATCAGCTTTTGGAAGCAGAGTACTATCAGCTAGCTATAGAGGTAATGCTGGTGGAGGGATGGCAGTGTTAATTCTTCTGTAATGGCTTTTGTTTTCCTCGCTTCTTAATTCAGATGGATGTGATGTGTGAAATGGAGACAGTGTTTAAAAAGTTACAAACTGAGATTAAGTTTCTTAACATGGAAGAAATAATTTTCTGAACACTGGAAAAAACTTCTGAGATGGAAAAGTCCTGCTGTGGAGCAGGCTGCAGAAGGGAAGGATAAGCAGCCTTGTTTCCTGATACAGCTAAGATTGAAATGGACTAACTGCAAGGAAGTCATTAAATGGAGAAACCTTGCAGCCAGTAGAAGGGATGAGACACACTTTGTGGCAGAACTTTATCTGAAGCTTAAATGTTAGATTCCTTGTCTGTAATCTGACAGCAGACATTGATAAGGCACCTTTCCCAGCCATTTACTTGGAAATCAGCGATGTTGGCAAATCTGTACATCAGAGCTCATCTGATGTGGTTTATCATCATCTAATCCTGCTCCCAGGATTTTGTATGCCTCTCTTTTACGGCATTGCACTTTGTTAAATACAGGATTATAATACTACAAATAGTATTAAGATTTATTAAGCAGTAATAAGCAGCAAGAATAGATGACCTATCTGAATTGAAATAGCTCTTGTTTAAAAGTAGCTAAAAGAGTTTTAGGTCTACTAAAGAAAATCAGGAATAAATTTTATCGGCAAAGTTGCATGAAATAAATGTCTCGGCAGTTCATGAAGCATCTTCTGTTCCCTCTTTTAAAACCACAAATGTTATGGATTCTGCTCTGTAAAAATCATCTGCTTTAGAAAAACAGATGTGAAAATGTCCTGGTTTAGAACTCACAAACTGAAATTTCCCAGATAAGTAGTTTAAACTTTATATTATAAAGAATACTTCCACATTTTCTGATCACGGGTGTTTTTGTAATTGGCCTTTTGTACCAGTAATATGGAAATAAACAGCATGGGTTTTTCATATGGCATTTTAGTTGTTTGTTTTTATTGGGAAATGTGCTCTAGGACAGGAGAGGTCAGAATCACAGACTGTGTGATAAGCCATTTTTCCTATTTGCTGTACTGGGACTATGTTGTAATATAAACAAATGATTTTGAATTTAGGTTTCTACAAAATCTGGATTGGATCCAGGTGGAGTATGGCATGCCTGGGGCATGGCTTGCCTTAAAGCTGGAAATTTAACTTCAGCAAGAGAGAAGTTTAACCGATGTTTAAAGCCACCCATGGATCTAAACCAGCTGAACCATGGTTCAAGGCTGGTCCAGGATGTGATACAGTACCTGGAGTCCACAGTGAAGCCAGTACTCATCACAGTAAGAATCTTCTCTGTCTGCTCTGAGGGGCTATGGCAAAGCCAAGTAGTGATGGTTTAGTACACAGCTTACAGCAATGCATGTTACAGTAGCAAGTGTTAGGGTGTTTATTTTCCTTCTTTGTCATGATTGTGTATAGCAAACTGAATATTGTTGAGAAATTTGTTAGCTGTTTCATCACATTGAAGTGGTGCCTGAGAACCAGATCATAGGATTTTATAGCAGTTTGGGATATACTTTGTGGGGGGAAAAGAGGCTGTACTGAAAAATGTTTACTCTTTTACTATTTTAACTATTACTACAGTCTAAGGAAGCTGAACTCAATCCCAACAGTATTTTGTGATGCTGCAGTGATGCAATTTTTCTACTGAATCTTTGGTAACTTTACAGAAGTTCAAAGACTTTCAAATGCTTTCCCACTCCTCTCATCAAAAACCACTATTAAATGGCTTGGAATTCTGATTAGGTACCAAAAAATTACTTTTTGTACTAAATAACTTCAGAATTATGATGATGAAAGACCAAGTACATATTTTAGGAGAATAAAAAAGCCTCTTTGAACTGGGTTGTTGAAGTAGCTGTTGACACTAGAATTTTTTTAAAGTAAGCCTTCTAACTGTCCTCAAAAACAGCTATGCTGGGTACAGCAACATTCAGCACATCTGCTGATAGCAGAGTTCCAGTCTAGTGTTTCTAAGAAACATTGCTGGCTTCTCACCTTTCTGAAGCAATACTGTTTTTAAAAACAACAGTAACAGAAATGCTTCAGGGCTGAGTGACAAGACCTATCTGAAGGGGTTTTCTCTTGCTGATCACCTGTCATTGGTTCTCTGTGTTAATGGCAGGATGATGATTACTTTGCCACATTGAGGGAACTTGAAGCAACACTGAGAACAAGAAGTTTCTCTCTGGAGATGATGTGTGAGGGGAAGATTCAACACAACAGCTATTATCAGGAGTGCTTGTTCTATTTACATAGCTATGGCACTAATCTGGCAATAATAAGCTTTTACATGAGGCACGACTGTATGAGAGAAGCACTGCTTCACTTGTTAAATAAGGTGAGTAATTCAATTTTCATCACCGAAACTGAAATTTGCAAAACAGCAATGAGCATCATGCAGTGTTTGGGTGGTTTTTTGCGATTTTGCTAAGGTCTTCAAATGCTGTAATACAGAGTATCCAGTGACTGACAGGAATTCAGTGAGACAGAAGAACAACATTGATCTTTAAAGATCTAGAGAAGACAATGTGCAGTTTTGGTTCTTTTATAGAGGTCCTGCATCAATAGCACTTTGTCTTTTTTTCCACAAAGTTGAAAATATGGGACTGTTGTCATAAAGTTCAAAAGATAGAAGTAAAATTTTGAATTCCAGCATTCAGATAACATTAGACACTGCTAATTAGGCACTATCCCTGTGCCTCTATATCGTGGTATTGTTTGTTGAATCAAATCACCTATGTTTGCACTTCTGTGACTGTTAGAAATATAAGGGAATACAAGGACAGATGTCTGGGGAACCCAAAATGTGGTTTCCAGCTCTCCCTTAAGGAAACTGCATAATATAATAGGACTTAAGCATCTCTGGAGTAAACAGTTCTATTGGTGCTAAACTACAATTAAATCTAGAAATTATTCCAGGTTTTTACTAAGACATTAAGGGTGCTTCTTCAAAGATGTGAATCCATTATATCTCACCAGCTTATGAGAATGTGGCATTTTCTTTGTTTCATTTTCTAAATGGCTGTGCTTGTATTTGAATTACTCATTATTTTTGTATTATTTGAAATAACTCTTACTGAGAATGTACAACTTGAAACACCAACTTCCATTATCTTTATTTGGTTATGAGGTTTGTTAATAGAAAATAAAGTTGCCTTATCCACTGTTTCTCATTAAACCATCAGTCATTTTAAGTTCTTACAGTCATCTGCATATTGAATTACCTTTTAAAATGTATCTTTTACATCAGTTTAATTCTGCTTTTAAAGAAAAGTTGCATATTTTTATGATGTAGGTGATATAATTTCACCTCTTCAGTAGCAGACTTGGAAAATACTCTAGACAGACAATTTGATGTGAAAGTTTTGGACAAGGAACTGGTAATAAACATACAAACCAGAGAGGAGGGTTTGCACCCCTAAAGCTGTAAGGTACTAAGCTTCTGGCTAAACATTTTGCAGGTGGTTGTTTGGATACATTTTAGGTGTACAGACTTTGTCACTAGTATCTTACTCTGAGATACGAAAAAAAATCCAAAAATTTCATATCAAGCCTTTAAAACATTTGTGGTGGCTCTGTTGACATATATTAATGTTACTATAGAAAGAAGCATGTGTGAGCCTGCATTTGCAAGACCACAGTCAAGAGGTTAAGGGAAATAAATATCCCCCTCAGATCACTACCTGTGAGGTTTCGTCTGAACAGCTGTGCCCAGTCCTGGGCTCTCAAGTGCAAAACACACTGTCAAAGTGAAGCAAGTCTAATTGAAGGCCACCAAAGTGTCTTGGGGCCTGAAACACCTGATACTTGAGGAGAGTGATAGAGCTAGGGTTTTCCTGCTGGAAGAAAAAGCAAGAGGAAAACTCTGTGCTGTGATTATAGTGAAAATAGGGCCATGCTTGTCTCATGTGCAGTAAAAGGGTAAGAGACTGTGGACACAATTGGGAGCAAGGGAAATTCCAACTGGGTATAAAGAAAAAGGTTTGGGGTTTGTTTTGGGGTTTTTTTGGTGCATATATTTAGACACAGGACCAGGGCCACAGGGAGATTGTTGAATCACTCTACTTTGTCATGTTCAGAACTTGACTGGACAGGTCCAGAGCAGCAGGAACTAACTTGGAAGTCATTCTTTGAGTGGGGTTTTGAACAAAATAACACCCAGAAATCCCTTCCAGTCTAAATTATTTATTAATTTTGTGACCTCTGTCACTTAATATGCCTTTATGTTACGTAAGGAAAATAAGCTACAGTGGCTTTGCTTCAAGCTACTTTCTGTTTGTGTAGGAATCCCCATCAGAAGTGTTCATTGAAGGGATCTTCATTCCAAGTTATGAAAGTGGAAAACTGCATATGTTGGAGAACTTGCTGGAAACCATTGATCCAGGATTGGAAAGCTGGGGAGTCTACTTGATTGCAGCCTGCAAATACTTGCAAAGAAAGAACTATTACCACATTCTGTATGAACTGCAGCAGTTCATGAAGGTGAGGGACAGTGCCATCTCTTTCAATGAAATGCTGAATACTGTCAGACTTTTGGTTATTTACTTTGGTCTAAACCTGCGTGCTGGACAAGTATATTTTTGCCTCTTTACAGTCTTAGAGAACATAGAAAGGCCTGAGCCTTACTAAAGCTGACCTGATCCGTGTCATGGATCTGGCACATTGTGTTAGAGAAAACAGAGCATTGCCTGCTTTGTGTGAGCCCTTTAGTGCAGACAGTGATTACTGGAGGTGGTGTCCTGTGGTCCATCTTAGTGGTGAGTGCATTTCTTCCAGGATCACGTCCGTGCTGCAATGACCTGCATTAGATTTTTCACTCATGGAGCAAAGTCTTACACTGAACTCGGAGGAAAACAGGCATGGCTTCTAAAGATCAAGGACCATCTCAAAGTCTATCTGCAGGAGGTCTCAAGAAGTTCAGGAAGGAAAAAAATGGCATTCACTTTTCGGAAGAAAATGTCTGCTACAGATGTGTCGAGGTATGTATAAACAAGAAGCTAAGTTTTAGGAGAGGTGAAATTCAAGCTTTAGACTTCGGGGTTTTTATTAGTTTAGCTAACACTTACTGTTGTCCCTGACCCAAATCTGCTTTTATGTAGTTACAAGTGTAGGATTCCTACCACTTTTTCCCCCAACAATCCAAACCAGGAGATGGGCAGTTGTTTCTACCAAAAATATGTGTGTGTATCAGACTACCCTCCTTTAATTTAAAAAAACAAACAGGAACCCTACACTGCATAGGCAATTATACATCACTCCACAAGTTGTTTTTTTTCTTTTCCTTTCCTCTCCCAAAAGCAAGCAGCTTTGTAGTGCTTCCCTGTCTACTGGGGTTAACTCAAAACACTGCACTATGTACAAGCTATAGGTGCCAGAGATAACTGGATTCCTCTATTCAAAAGTCAAAGTGTAAAATTAGCCAGATCTTTCTTGTACTTGGGGTTTTATATCTTGGTTTTCTTAGGGGCTTTTTTCTTTCTTTTTTTTAGGCTAGTCTGTTAACTTAAACCTGGAGGGGTGTGTGTGGGATGAGGTGAAAAAGCAGGAACAGATACTTATTTGGGGATCCAGTGTCTCTGGCTCACATATTTGAAATAATGTGAATAATTGCTCAGCTTCAGTATGTGATGCATGTTAAGTGCACAGATCTGAAAAGTAATATTGCTGCAGGCTTGTGCAATGGACAAAGTCAGAATGCAACTAAAATAATTGTTTATAAGTATGTCTTCTTTTGAAAGGTATTGAAGAAATTAGTTAATATAAATAATAATTGACACTTTCCCTATTTCAAAATAAAGTCAGAATTTTTTCACTATCTAGGCACATCAATACAGTTGATCTTCAGATGGAAGTTACAAAGTTCCTGCATCAGTGTGAGAGCTCAGGAGCCTCTCAAATGACAGATTCCTCCTTGCCCACACTCTTTGGAAACAATAACATGAAAATGGATGTTGCTTGCAAGGTACTAATTGCTATTTTAAACACAGCTCTATTTTTCATCAACAATATTAACTTGTAATGCAGGTTGAAGCATTTGACAGTTGGAGCAGTTTCTTGCATTTTTATGGGCAGATTACTTGTGCATGAATGCAACCCATCATTTATGAAAAATGCATGTCTCTCCTCAAAGTAGCCAAGAACATGTGAGAACTTGGAGCTCATCTCCTCAAAGTTCAAATTTTCAGAGGCAGAGAATCCAAAATACAAATAGTAATATTCCTTTTGACTGTGCATCCCATTATGTTTGGAAGCAAGGCAAATAATGCTATAATTCCAACCATTGCTAACTTCAGCTCATCTCCATCTGTAAATTGCCTAATGTCCCTCAGGGAAGCAGTGTGTGACAATAGACCCTAAAATTTGCTGTACTTCTTGGGATGGTGCTGTTTTCTGTTGAAGTAATGCATTTTCTTTTGGCCTCTGGGCAAAATCTGGATTTGCATTAATATTATTTAACTGTACATAATGAAAAAGGAATGTGCATTCCCAGACTTGTCTATGCCTCTCTTTTCAGGTCATATTGGAAGGCAAAAACATTGAGGAGGGGTTTGGGATTGCATTTAGAGTTCTTCAGGTATGGATAAACTTGATATAACAAGCAATATTATTATTAAGTAACTCCTGAAAGCAGCAATCATTTAAATAAAAGCTTTCCCCCTCAAATGTATTTTAATCCCCCCAAAAGAAAAACTTGTTGAGACAAAAGTCATGAGTTTAAGTCTTACTTGTCCATGTATTTGTGTAAGCTTGGTAAAGAAAGTAAGATGCTGTTTCAGTAGGACATTTTCAGAGTAATTGGGTCCTACAAGGGAATGAAGTACAGCTTTTCCTTTGCCTTGCAACTTATTCATTGTCTTAATTCTGGCAAACCACAATCATAGATGTGTGCAGAAGAGACTTCTCACGTGGTAGCTCTTTGCAGTTCATGACAGTCGTGCAAAGACAGTGACTGAATAAGGCCAGGGCTCTCTGTTCTATTCTCCTGATTTGAGAGCAAAATTAATTAACTGGAAACTCTCGCTGGGGACCTCTCATTCCTCTTGCCCGAGTAGAAGTTGAGTGATTATCAGTCAGCATAGCTCATGAGCCTCTAAAGTCTTTGAGTGTTTCTCATCCATATAGTCCCAGACAGTAGAGCAGGGCACTTTTGGACAGAGGTGGAACACTGAAAGAGTATTTATGGATGTGGCAGGCCCTGCTCCTTCTTTCCGGTCAGGATGTACAAGGCAGAACTCCTGTTTGTAGGGAGATGTAGAGCCTTAGACAAACAGCACTTCTAAGCAGCAGCAGCAGCCACTACCTCCAGTAAAAATGGAGCAGCGAGTCCAGCTGCCTATCACTTCCATTTCCATCTTTTTTTTTTTTTTCTTACTTACCATTGCAGGATCAGTTCACAGCTTTTATCATCTCTTCCCTCATGTGGATGGTGTATGATGGTCAATTGCCTCCTGTTTGGGGTATCCAAAGGGTGACTGCTGGAGGGGGTATCCAAAGGGTCGTGGGGGGCTGGAGAAATACAGTGGGAACATGCTAAATGAGGGAGAGGTGGGTAGGGATCTAGGAAAGATTTTTGCCAGAAGAAATAAAACTGATTTTTTGCCACTCCTGAAAAGAAGGCAGTAACAGTACTCTTGTTCTTAAGCAGGACTGATTTTTGCAAGTCTAGTTATAAAAAAATCTTTTAGTCAATCCTGAGCAGTGGTGAATGGAAAACCAGAGGCTCCCAAAACAGCTTTGACTTTTTGGAGAGTGGTGTGGTATTTTAGTCCTTAGGAGAGACTGTCTCAGTTGTGTAGACTCCCTCTGAGGAAACCTGCTGAGAACATTGACCATGTTGCTCTGATGTTCCAACTACTTCTAGGACTTCCAGCTGGAGGCTACAGAAGTGTACAGCAAAGTGGCCAAGCAGCTGCTGAAGCAGCAGAAATACAGTGAGATCCAGCAGCTCCTGAAGTGTGTCAATGAGTCTGGAGTGGCAGCAAAAAATGATGGGGATAACATTATCCTAAACTGTCTAAATGAGTTCAAAAACATTCCTGCTGAGGTAAATCTAGCCTGCATTGTATCCCTTTTGAAGTAGAAAGGATACAGACAATACAGGCTTCAGGGAAGTCTGGTGCCTGTACTGCTCTTTTAGTGAGTCCCTCGGATTTCTGGCTCCATACTGCGGGCGTAGTTTAAACGTGGGAGTGGATGGTTTGCCTTGTGCAAGATACTCTGAGAGGAAACCATAAGTAGCTCTAGCACACTCCTACCCTGCATTTCCCAAATGGACACCCATGGGGGGACAGAACATTTGCCTCACAAGATCCTGTCAACTGCTGCTGATTGCAGCAGGAGGTGTTCCCTTCAGTGAGGCTTCCCTGGCTAACACAGAGGATGTGTGGAGGCAGAAACCTCCTGCCTCCATAGGAACCAATTCTGTGATTCCCTTTGCCTACCAGTGTTTTTTCCATCCCAGTGAAGGAAGGAGGTCCGCTCTGCTAGTTCTATCAATTAGGTTAGGGCGTTGCAGTCCACTCTTTGGGTCAGGGTGGGCCATGGGGTAACTCCTGCTAACCTACAAATTCATTTCATGCAACACAAGCCATGTCCATGAGAGACTCAGAGCATTCTCTGGGGATACCCACCAGAGATGGGAGGCAGAAAAAGCTGTAGGTAAAGGAAAGACTTGGAATTAGTGTTTTTTCCTATTTTCTGCATCTGCAACTCTTGCAGTTAGGACAGTCTAAGCACCTGCTGTGATCTCAGCAGCCCTGCCTGTCCATAGGGGTTTGATCCCTGATCAAAGTTTGCAAACGATTACCACTTTAAATGTGAACACCTTTTCCCTTCTTTGGATACAGGATCTCGATAATCTGATTCAGGATATGGACAGTGATGAAAACAAGGTAAGTAAAAGCACAGTAGCAAGAGCTAAACAGCCCAATCTTGGTCTGCTGCTTGCAGGCTCTTTTTCACTGTCTTCTCTCTCATCCTCATGCAAATAAGATTTTTGAATGCTACTTCCTAGATTGTAGAAATCACTGTGAATTCCTCAATACCATGGTGTTTGTGACTGTAAAGCTGTGACATACAGGTATTAATTGGGACTATCCCTGTTGTTTCCCTGAGAGCTCTCAGAGTGAGGGCTGGGCTTTGTTAGAGTGGGAGGAAAAGTATTTCAGAAAGGCACACTGGTGGGTTTGTTGATTTTGTTATTCAACTTTTCACATAGGTGCACATAAGACACAAGTTTCTAGTAGGTGCACATAAGAAACATAAGTTTCTAGTAATGGCAGACAGCTAATGATGAGCACTTCACATTATTGTTTCAGGATTATACTTTTCTCTGGTGATCAATAGTTAAATGACAAAACTCCAGCTTCTGATAGACTTTTTCTCTTAGAGGAAATGAAGCCTAAACTAGTTTATTTCTTTGTTGGCTTCCATACCAGCCAGCCAAGCCAATGGAGAACTGTAGATGCCTTTTTATAGAAGTGGCTGTGACTCATCATTTGAGGATTGTTGTAGATCTTGAGTGGCATAGCTGGGAATAAAATCTAAATATTTGTGACAGTCTTCTGTCTGCTCTAAATGACAAACTCACTGTTGTAGGCAGATTGAAAAATGGGCTTTTAATTTTGCTTTTCTGTAAGATCTATCACTGAAAGATGGCAGTTGTTCTAGGACCAACAGCGGGAGAAAGTGACAGATTCAGCCTCTTTGCTATGATGATACTGTAATTAATGCACGAGATAGGACTCCTGATACTAATTTCATGGTCATGCAGTAAAGGAGTGTCTGCAAGACACAAAATTAATAAAATATACCTGTTTGCCCATCTTTTTTCACTGGGATTTGCTTCATGCCATGCTGTGTCTGGCAATGTGGTGCTGCTACCTTGTACGACACGCTTCTGAACTGCTTATTTCCCGTGAGTCCTTGCTTAAGCTTGTCCAGTGAGTTTGCTGGGGCTTTGTGAGCAAGCTCTGACGGCCTCTGGTGCTTCAGATCCAGGCCTACATGATGTGCAACAAGCTGCGCTCCGCGTACCTGGTGTCGGTGCGGCAGGAGAAGGCCCGCGCCGTGCAGCTGGTCCAGCACGTGCGGCAGCTGGCCGAGAGCAGCGGCGACGACGTCGTCAAGGCCATCTGTGCCCAGTGGCTCTCAGTGCACCAGCCCAAGGTGAGAAATCGGCTTCCCCAGGGCACGAGGAAGTAATGTGTGACTGACATTGGCCATCGTCCTCGAGGAGGAGGCTTCAAGAGAGCTCGGAGGTGTCTGGTTCGGCAGCCTCTAGGTAAAATGGAACTCTGTTGACTGATGTCAGTGGCAAATGGATGCTGCTAATGTGCCTCTGGTGAAAGGAAGGGAACTAAATTACAAGTGCCAGTCCTGTATTTTGACAAAGTTACTACCTCAGGGTGTTTTTGGGCTCTCTTTTTGATGGGGGGAGGGGGGAGGCAGTTTAAAATGGAACAAGCAAGGATTTAGATGTATGGAAGAGAGCACTTCCATTTCCAGCTTTAATTTTTGGGTTTTGTTGTTTTTTAATTTTTGGGGGCTTGATATTTTTTGAAAAGCACGGAACTTAATAATATGTGTTTTATTTTTAATCCAGAAAACATACGTAGAAAGGACAGAAAAATTTTATCAATTCAACATAGCCTAGAGTATAAAATTTTTGTGATGTTTCCTGTAAAATTTTCAAGATTGGAGAGTTCTTCTGTTACAAAGACTAAAACTCAGCTTTTTTTAAGCCTCTAGACAAATCATTGCTAGTTCTTTTTTATATCCCCCACTAGTACAATGTACCCAGTTTTTTTTAGTTTGAAAAGGTAGGAACTGATTCTTTATGGCAGATTTGTACTTACCAGTCACACTATGTGATGTGTGCCATAGATGTGGCACTTGGGCTAGTGCCAGCTAGATGAATGAAGTTATAAAGGGCATATCCTGTTAGGGAGTACAAAGGGAAAATAAGCCTTTAGAACAGCTGAAAAATCACGTGCCTCTTCCTTTACTACAATAATATCCAATAAATTATTGTGATGCAGCTTTATGACTGAATAGTTGACAGTAAACTTCCACAGTTTTTCGTCAGGTATAGCAAAGAGTAAGCATAGAGCAAGCTGTGGCAAAATTAAACAGATGGTCTGTATCCCTGTCACATAGGGATGCATTTGCTTATTACCAGGATGATTTGTCTCTGTCAAGTACAATAGAACACCAAACTGGAGATGCTCTGTATTGACAGGTTTTGCTCTGGGAGTGTTAGGTTAATCAGTTTTATGAAAAAAAAGCAGCAGTCTTTGTGTAATGTCTGTGTTCAAGGATGCTGAAAAAAAGTAGCTGCTTCTCTGCAACTAATATTGGGACATGAGAAACTGGCAGAAATGTGGTAGACAGTAATAGGACTTTCAAAAAGAAAGAACAAAATGTGACGTTCCACAAGAGTTTGTGTTTGCTGTTTACATGTATTTCAGCACAAGAAGTAGAAAAACTAATTCACTTTCTCATGAAAAACTTGTTTACATCAAAAAACCAACAGGTTTTCTGAAGTGTAATGTAACTGTAAATAGTTTTAGTACATAAAATAATTGAGACTGTCAAGTAAGAGTTTTGCACTATCCCCAAGCTCACTGTAATGAAAGAACAGACTTCCATGGTGTTGTAAAGAATTTGTTCCATCTTCTTCAGGGTTTTCAAGAGCTGACACAAACACCTCTCTTTGGAGGTGTTCTGCTCTGCTCACTAGAGCATAAATGACCACATACAGCTTTCAGAATCCCCTGACCACAGATTTGCGTTATTAGTGAGCAGTACTAATGAAAGCTTTTGTTTCTTTGGCCAGACTGACGTAGCTTTCCATCAGCTTACAGCCATCAGGCTAATCCTAGAACGTGACACTACCTATGGCTTCAGTCATTTTTAAATCTCTGATTATGGGGAGGAGATTTTACTGTGTGTGGGTATCCAGATCTGCAGTGCTGTAACACCACCTGTTCTGCTCGAGTTCCTTCAGCTGCAGAGAGCACTGAGAGTGGAGTTTGCCATACAGACCCATCAGTTCCATACCTGCCTTTCTTCCTGACCTCTTTGCACTGTACCTGATGCACTTTATATAGTGTTTGTTGTAATTTGATGTTCTTAACCTGGAATCGTAGAGATCTTTCTTGTACCAGCAGAACTGGAATTTTGACCCTGATTAATTACCTTGTGTCATAAATAGTGCAATTATCAAGGGGCTTTGAATTTTTGAGCAGGAAAAAGGGATTGAATACTGCCAGTTTAAAAGAACTTCTGTGTCACTGACCAAGGTTTGTTTACAATTAAAAAAATAAAGTATTATGACTGTTAATGTATTTTCAGTTTATTTCCTATCAGAGCAGAGCTAGGGACCTCTTTCTAGATCTGCATTTTGCATTTGGCTATGCTTAGTGGAGTAGTTAAAAGTGGGATAATTGTTCTGTCATGGCAAATTTATCTGTTACTGAGTATCCTCAATATTTAGATCGACTGGAACATCACATCTTTAGAAGTACCCCCCAGCAGCTTAGGTAGCCTAGGTAGTTCAGCCTCATGCATTACATGTACTCAGTAATCCTCTTTAGGGAGCTTTGCAAGTTAATCTAACTCTCCCTTACAAGCCTCCCTTTGAGACAGCTAAATGAGCTTTAGTTTCCTCATTTTTTACAGATCAGCTGAGAGGTATAAATTACTTGCTCAAGGTCAAAGAGAGTGGATGTATGTCTATGGAAATGTTTATTTAATATGTCTTATGTTAAATCTACAATCAGACTTCTTTGAGAAGAGCACTGGCCTCCAAAGGCAAAAATATCTCACACCAGAGATACCTTTCTGCTTTTTTAAAAAATGGGTTTCTCTTGCTCCTGAAGCCACTTTCAAGATCAGAGAATGACACATACAGAAAGCAAGCCAAGGCTCCAGGGTAGGTAACATTCTATTGCTACATTATAGTTGTGGATTATCTTCATAATTGGGATGAAGCATAAAGAGGGAGAAACACAAAGGGACTTTTTAAAATGTTACCTGGACTGAATTCTCTACATTAGTGGGGCAGGTGCAGATAACAGCAACACCAAGTAAACTGATTTAACATTTCTGAAAGAAGATACGGGGTCCTGTTGTAAAAGGAAAATGGTTTTATTTAGTATTGCTCAGAGGTAGCACAGACTGATCTGCATAGACAGCATCCAGACAGGAAGAATTAAAATTAGCATTTCTTTTCCAAAACTGGCAGTTGGTCACAGTGGCAGGCTCATATGCAGGTCCAAAAACTTTTTTTGGCTTTTTTTCAGAAGCAGAAGATAATCCTATGAGCTGTGGCACTTGGTTTCTGACTGCTTAACTCTTTCAGAAATAATCTCTGATTATGGATCACACTTCAGCAATTTGCACTCACATAGCACTGGAGTTCCAAGGGAGCAGTCCCAGTGCTACATGGCCTGAGCCAGCTGCTTTGTGGAAGTGCAAGCTGTGTGGTCCTGAAGGGGCAGGCTGGCAGCCTTGGCAACCAGTAACTGCTGGGCAGACAAATATAAGGATTTCTGTGCAAGTCTTACCTTCCTGTCCTGGAGCCAGCTTGACCATAATGCCAACATAGTCCTGCCTCCTGCTTCTGCTATTTAGCTCTAGGGAGTTTGGTGTCATTTAAAGCTAAAGTCTCAGCTGAGGTTGTTTAATATTTTTTAACATGATTGAGATGTTCCTTATTCATTCTATTTTCTAGGTTCATTTAAAGTGCAGCTGGGGCATTTCCTGTGACAACTTTTACAGCATCTTTGTTCAATGTTTCACAAGAGAGATGCTGATTTTTTTTTAATAACTTGCCTGTGCACAATTGCAGCCCTCCTGCAGCTTTTAACCTCATAGTCACTAACACCATAACCTGGGTTCTCAGAAGATTTGCCAACCCTCAGTTAACTGCAATCAGTAGGCATTCAGGGCCAAAATACCTCAGTAGCTAGTGTTCAGCTTCTTACAGAGCGCCCAGAGAAAGTGATTCCATATAAAAACTTTATGTAATGCTTGGCACAAGAAGGCCAGGACCTGTTTCTGTCTGCTTTAGAGTATTTGTTTTGCATAACTTGCCAGAAAACCAAACATCCTGAAGTATTTTTGCTCTGCCAGGTCAAAGGGTAGAAACTGAAAGTAATCTCATATAGTGTAAGTTTAGAGTCCTACCTTTTTACTACTGCTGTTAGGAAAAAAAACAACCAAACTTTATTTAAAGTAATTCCTTGTTACTTCATAATCTAAACCTAAGACTGCAACCTCCCTTTCTATTCTAAAGCCAGAGAACCATAGCCTCGAGCTGCTGTGTGAGATAACAAGCAGGTTGTTCCCTGCATCAGTGCTCTAATTCTCTAGCTAGAAAGAGGGACTGATTGCTTACAAATCTCAATCCTTAAGTGAAATATTCCAGAAACTCAAATTATATTGTGCCCACAGAGCCCTCCTTAGGGCAGCTGAAGTACCAGCATTCTACTCTTGAGGTCTCTCAGCAGTGCTGCTCCCTGGAGAAGCATTGCTGGGCCCAGCCAGGGCCACTCGTGGTGCTGCTCAGTCCCACTGGATGCCAAGGAGCTCACAGCTCACGCTCCAGAGCTTCTTTGCCGTCGCATCGTCCCGACCACGTGCAGATACGTATGCTGGCTTGCAATCACTGGAAGAAAAACATTCTTTTTATTCTTTCAAGTCTAACATCTCCATCTACATTAGTACACTGAAATGTCTGTGGTAAGATGAGGGAGTTGCTCTCTATCACCTTAATTCAAGACCAGTTCAAGAACACTGGGAACAAATGAGCAAGGGTTGGTGCTAAGCCACCATGAGAAAGATTTCTTTCCAGCTAGTTAGGGGAGAATCTCTCCCAATGGCACTAAGAACTGGCAAGCAAGTCTAGCTCTACTTATTGTCTCAGCTCTTAAAGAAACCTCACTAGTGTGCATTCTCATTAATACCACTAAAAAGGGATATAAACTCTAACCAAGCTTCTTCAGGAGCACATTTCCTAACAAACACTGCAAAAAAAGTCACTCGGATAGCCCTTCATTCTAAACTATTTATCCTACTGTATGCCCAAGAATAGTAACACTGTAATAACCACATATGGTTACCACCCCCTTTTCCGTTATTGTCTGAACTGTGGCTTCTTTCTTCTCAGCTCCTCCAATCAGAAAGCACTCAGTCTGGAAAACAGGTCCCTTGTTCTCAGCTGTAATGCTGCAGTAACTTAAGAGTTTAAGAGCACAAAGGAAATGGCACCTTGTAAGGTTTCCATTCGACTCTACGTTTATAGATGGAGTCTTTAATATTCCTGAGATGACTGGTGGACTCCCACCTGTCTCACTGTGGCATGCAAACTCTCTTCGTAATGTCTACACTTGTGTTTTATGGTCTATGGCCTGGAAAGTGAAAAGGAGTCTAGTCTAATCCAATGTAAATTGTGAATTAGTGTTGATGTTTCTCATTTCCCACCATGACCAAAACTCTTTTTTTAATGAGTTTAATTTCTACCAGTTTTCTGAACTTCAGAACATTAATTCTATATTTTTATCCTGAGACAGTTATCCAGGGAAGACTTAAGATGTCTATTTATATATTCAAGTCTGATTAAGATGGTACAAACTCCCAAACAAAGATCAGGCAATGTCATTACAGAGACTTATCTGGTAACAAATCACAAGAAGAAAGCTCTGCAAAGACACAATAGCACCCATGTGAGAGGGAAAAAGTTTAAGACAGCCTTTTACCTGGTCCCTTCTTAATGAAGAATGACAGTAAGTCCCATATTCCCCAGCCAAAGAAGTTGCCTTCCACAGAGTATCACTTCATCAACTTGCACCCACCTGAAATACTGTCCTGTCACAGAGTCCAGCTCCTCAGCTACTGCACAGTAGATACTGGTCTGAGCTCCTTCACAAGGCGTCTTCAAGAAGAAGGAGAATATCTTCCACAGCCAAGTCATTACAAATGAGTGCCGGACCAGATCAGAAGCGACAGAACCGGGATGGAGAGCGTTTGCTGTGACTTTAGTGCCTATGGCAAAATAAAGTAGTCCAGGACAAATCTGCATGGATCAAAGTGTCCTTAAAAGAAAGGCAATATACTCCTCAATTCTACCTATAGATATTCTATAACTTAAAGTTGTCCAGACTTGGATACAGAGAGTAAGTGAATTCCTCGATACATCACACGTATGCGATGGATGCACTTGACCTCCTAGCCAAATCAGCAGCAGTTTGGTAGAGGCTCCAAAGAAGGCAAAGGTCTGAGCAGTAAGTGGGCTAAAACTCCTCTAGGAAACCCAGAGAGGCCCATGAACTTGGAACACCTATCAGGCAGTTAACACAATTAGCACATGGCTTTTCCAATACTCTTTTATTCAGGAACAAATAAGCTTGTGGATTGTAAGGTATGTAAGGCACTGAGTCTCATGTCTAACTTCCCATTGTATGCAATTTGAATACAACCCAACCACTCCGTTCCATAAATATTACAGCCTGAGTGAGCCTTCTCTGAGCTCCCCCTGCTAGGCAACATGACTTCAGGGTGACAATCTTTCCTTGAGCTGGCTCACCAAAGTTGCTTCTGAAGGCAGAGACCTGTTACCAACAGCAAACCTGTGGATGAGCCCAACTGGACTGCACAGTGGGAAACTCTGGAGCAGGGATGCCTCTCAAGGTTTGAGATTTCTTACCTGAGACTGAGAGTCTTCCTTAACCAAGGCAGAGAGGCCCTTTGCTTGCAACAAATACTTGGTAAGTGACTGATTGCTGAATTAATACTGAGAAAACATTACTAGTCCATGTAGCTACTCAGTAATAATTATTATAAACTTTGTATAGATAATTCCATTACATACCAATCATCCAAGTCTGAGACTAAAACTGGACCTAGCTGCACCTAGGCTCCCTCAGGAGTTTAAAAAGCACAGGGCTCCATGCTGAGCCTCGTGATTCTTACATAGTGTGTTTCCAGTCCTGTGTGAATCATTCTAACTCAATTCTAAATCAGTTTTTCTTTGTATGTGTCTTCCACGTAAATAATAGAGTGAACCTTGCCCTGGAACTTTGTTAAGTCTCGGTTTTATGACATCGGGTTAAAACCACTTTTGCTAATACCTTTGATGGTGATTCTTGAAGCAGTTTAAATCACTCATCCATGGCACTGGAGCATCCCCTGCTCCCTTCTAAAGACAGGAGTCATGTGTCTTCTGCAAAAAAAGTGCTAGAGAGCCTGAATGCTAAACCAGCAGCAGTTTCCATCAGGCTTTTGAGAACACCTGCCTCTTTTGACTTACTCTAATAGTAATTTCCTGGGGAAGACACTGCTTCTGTTATAGTAAATAAATACCACTTAAGTTCATGAACAGGACTGAATGACACAACTGTGTCAGACATTGTGACTTACAAGGTACTGTCTAATCTTATGCTTGTTCTACAGATAGCTTAGTGTGCATTAGCTTTTCTCTTGGAGACTGCAGTTTTATCTCTGTTTTCAGCTTCCACCCTTATACCATAACTGTGCATGAATGCAGATAGTTTTTGACAAGCACCAAAGAAAAATAAGATACATTCAACTGTGCCAAGCTAGTAAACTCCTCTACCCTGTTGTTGTGAAGACAATCTGTGTTGTAAATCTCCTAGTTCCAGAAACAGGAGGCATTTTCTTCCTGCAAAGAGCTCTCAGCGACATTTGCCTCAAACCGTTCAATTTCTGCATAGACGCTTTGCAGCCCTTTCTTCAATCCACTCTCCCATCCATGGTGCTCAGAAAGCCAAGCAGATAAACACCCCACCTGCCTCTGGAACTTGCCTTGCAGCCGCCTGGCCAGCTCCCGGGTGAAGAGCACGTTTGCCAATTTGCTGTGACAGTAGGCGAGGCCACGATTGTAGCACTTCTCACCATGGAGATCATGGAAGCGGATTCGGCCTCCGTGATGAGCCAGTGAGGACACGTTCACAATACGGGCTGGGGCAGACTGCTTCAGACACTCCAGCAAGAGGAAAGTCAAGAGAAAATGACCTAGGGGGGAGATAAGAGGTCATCCTTCTAGGAAGGGTTCCCCTGCTTGCTTATATGTGGTATCTTACTGCTGCCCTCATTTCAAGTCCAGGAAAAAGAAATTTTCTGGTAAATTCCCCTGAATTAACGTCTACACTTTTTTGGGGGCCTTCAAGTTCTGCTCTTCATCATCAAAAAGGTGGAGCTGTCATACATTTCAAAATGTCCCACTTAACAAGTACAGATACTTATACTGGATCCATGACATGCAGATCCACCACATCTCCAGAACTCTGACGCTGGCCCTCCATCCTTCCTGTAAAAGGAAGAATGAGGAAGAGAAAATCTGAAAGCAGGATTTCTTTTGACATTTTGCAACAGATGTTGGTGTTAGAAGAAGGTGATCTTTAAGGGCAATTCCAACCCAAACCATCTGATGATTCTATGATTCCATATTGAGTGCAAACATGATTCCACTGGCCTTACCAAGATGATTGACTCCCAGATGCATCTCAAAGCCATCAGCAGTCTTGGAGTAAGGGCATAACATTACCCCAGCATTATTAATGAGAACATGGAGTTCCTTCTCCTCTGCAAGAAACAACAGACATCCTTAAAGAACGCAAAGAAGGTAGCACAAGTCATCCTTTGCTGTCTGACTTGCAGCCACATCACCTTAAAAAAAATGATAGGTCTCCTGCCACAATCTAGCTCATGGCCTCTGACCAGCCCCTGTTGTGAACTACAGTACCCAAGAGGTACAGAGACAAACAGGGCAAGGATTTGGCAATGGTTAGAAGAGCAGACAGCAGTCCTTTGTAAAATATTCTCACTAAAAAGAAGAATCTAGAGACTGTACCTGCAAGAAATTTCTCAGCAAACTCCCGGATGGACTTTGTATCAGCCAAGTCCAGTTTTTTCACAATGACTTGCTGGTTCCCTGTCTCAGCTCGAATTTCACTGGCTGCAGCTTCCGCCTTTGCTATGTCTCTGCAGGCAATAATTACCCTCGCACCTGCAAGGAGGGGAGGGCAAAACAACAGGAACAGAAACTGAGATCACTGGAGCACACTGTATGATCAAGACTACAAGAAGTAGGCTGGCCAAGCACAGCAATTATTGTTTCTTTAGGGAACCACCATCAGTCAGGGGGCTGGCTGGAAGGGACAAAGCCTTTCCTACTCAACTGTGAGCTACAATCCAGCTGAAAGATGCTTTCAGACCAGGCAAATGCACATCTTAAGTGCCTCTGTCCAGGTTCTCTCAGGTCAGGAGTGCATACAACAACACTGGTATGAGAGGGTTGTATCTGCGTCTATAATAGGAACATCAAGCCAAGAGCACAAAAGGTGATGGACTCCAGCCAGAGTAATTTCTAAATGGATTGGGAACAGGTAGTTTAATCTTCTTACCAGTTACCCAAATAACATTTACATCAAATTAGCCTGAAACATGAATAACTAAAACATGTAGTTGTGGACTTATGGCATTTCCCAGCTTCATACAAGCAGAATTCAGGAACTTCCCCTAGTCTTCTGCAAGCAGTTGCAGTGCAAAGCATTTTCATGTCCCCAAGGCACATCTTTGGAGTCCAAGCAACGAAAACAGTTGAGGAACTGGGAACTTGCACCTCAGCGGTTACAGCCTCTGAAGGAACAGCACTTGGGCTCATCTGCATTAACTGTGGAATCGAGTTTACTTCAATGTAAGCCTACAACACGTCTTCCTTAGGTCCAGACAAGGGACTCCTGGCACAAGGCACAGCCACCGCCGCTGCATAGGGATGTCTGCTGACGAGATTGCACTTGCCTCTTTGCGCAAGGTCTCTGGCGGTCGCCTTCCCGATGCCTGTGTTGGCTCCTGTGATTATCACCACCTTCCCCTCCATCCTTGCTGTCGACTTACACCGTCCTCCAGCGACATACCGCCTGCAAGAGGGGAGGCACCAGTCACCTCTGCCTCCTTAGAGGGCTCGGGCAGGGGCTGAGCACCCATAACCTGGGGGTTCGCATCAACACTCGAGTTCACCGCTGCGCCGTGGGCCGCAGGGAGTCACGGGCGCCCTCACCTGAGACGGCTGCTCACCACCGTGTCGTGACCGGGACACGGAGAACGGGCCTCCCCCTACCTCGCGCTTTCCCGAGCGCGGCCCCGCCCTCGGGCCCCGCCCCATCCGTGCGTCAAGTGGAGCCACGGCTCTCATTGGCTGTTGCCGCGCGCCCCGGGGCCTTTTGGCCAATGGGCTGCGCCGCCGCGCCCTGAGGAGAACGCGGGCCCCGCCCCCTGCCGCTCTTCCGCGAGCTCACCGGTGCCAGGACAGAGCCCGGGGAAGCGGGCCGGGCGGTACCAGGGCTGAGCGAGCCCCGGCAGAGCGGCAGCGTCAGCGGGCCGCTGGAGCTGGGGAGGCCTGAATAACTCCCGACTCGGGCTGTGGGACGGGATTCCCGTTGTTCGCGCTCCCGCTACACACACAGACACGCGCTGAGACGCGAAGCACGCCAGCTCCGCGCCCCAACGCGCGCCGCTCTGCGGGGCTGAACATACGCGAAGGGCAGGGGCTGCGCTCGGTAAGACGCACCTGATGTAGGGCGCTGCCACGAAAAGAAAGACGGGGACGGAGACGGCGGCGCCCAGCGCGGCTTCCCAGCAGTTGAGCATCGCTGCCGCCAGCTACCCGCGTACCACCAGCGCTCGGCTTCCCGCAGCTCCCGCCCCGCCCCTTTGGACCCGCCCGGCTGCCGCCACCTCTCCCGCGTTGGCCTCGCCCACAACCGTACGGCCACACCTCCATTACCGGCCGCGCCCCCGCCGCGGGTACCCGCAGGCAACGAGTGGCCCGTCGGCTTCACACTAGCAGCCAGCTGCATTTTTACGGCC
Source organism: Cettia cetti (assembly GCA_013401135.1). NCBI lineage: Eukaryota > Metazoa > Chordata > Aves > Passeriformes > Sylviidae > Cettia > Cettia cetti. Next base: position 34,270 of record VZUI01038088.1, on the reverse strand, counting down.
TGGGTCCCTCGAAACATTCTGAAACGCACTCCTCAGTTAAGGAGCCGCGAAATGTCTGCAGAGGCAGCGCAGCGGCGGCTGTTGGCAGTGGTGTTTGAAACGCATTTTTACAACTTCACGCCGAGGTTCACGTAATTAACCCTGACAAGGGGCATGCAACGATATATACGTGGGCAGGCTCCGAGGCCTGGGAGCAGGGCGGCGGTGGCGGCGGGTCCCGCTGGTAGCGAGAAGTCCCGGAGGGACAGTTAATGCAGATGAGCCCAAGTGCTGTGCCGGTCCGGGGCGCCCCGTGGGGGCGGCGGACGAGCGCCCCTGCGCGGTGCGGCTCCGGCAGCCTCCCCGGGACTACAGCTCCCAGCAGGCAGTGCAGGAGGCGGCCCCGGCGGCGGAAGCGCCGGGCGGGGAGGGCCGGGGCCGCGGGGGCTGTGAGGCCATGGCGGGCCGAGGGTCCGCGTCCTCGGAGCACCTGGAGCGGCTGCACGAGATCTTCCGCGGGCTGCACGGAGACCTGCGGGGCGTCCCCGAGCGGCTGCGGGGCAGCGCGGCCGGTGAGGAGGGAGGGGGAGTGGAAGTCCCCCGGGGCCATGGGGAGGGCCCGGGTGGGGCCGCAGTCCCTCCGGCCGGAGCTGCCCCGCCGGCTGCGGGGCCGTGGCAGGAGTGTTCGGGTGCTTCCCATTAGACAGGCGTGTTTGAGCAGCTGGAAAGGCAGTGTCCCCTCAAGACTTTGTGTTGGGGGCTTTGCAGTTGTAGGGATTTGGAACGTCGCTTCTGGTAGGCGCCTGTTGGGAGAAGGCAGGTGGCTCTGCCGTGTGTTGTTTTCAGCTGCTGTCGTGTCCTGGTGCTTTGCAGGTGTGTGAATTCACTCGTCTGGAGCTCCTCTGCTGTGGCAAATTTCAACTCGTAGGCAAGCACTGCCGTGCTAGGTTCACAGCATCAGTCTCTGAGGAAGAGGAATTGTTATTTGGATGCTATTTCAAGCTGTTTCTATTTGAATTGGAGTTTAGCGCCTGGAGAACAGGAGACTCAGGGATGACCTTCTCACAACCACCTGAAAGGAGGCTACAGCCAGGTGGGGTTTGCCTCTTCTCCCAGGCAACCAGCGCCAGGACAAGAGGACACAGTCATAAGCTGCACCGGGGAGGTTAAAGTTCGACATTAGGAAGAATTTCTTCTAAGAAAGGGTGGTTACACATTGGAATGAGCTGCCCAGGGAGGTGGTGGAGTCACACTCCGTGGAGTTAAGGAAAGACTAGATGTGGCACTCAGTGCCATGGTCTAGTTGACAAAGTGGTGTTAGGTCAGGTTGGATTCCGTGTCTGTAGAGGTGTTTTCCAGCTTAATAGATTCTGTAATTCTGTAACAACTGCAGTGTTTTGGGGGTTTGGGTTCCACCCCTCCGCCCCCCTTGTAAAATTTGTGGATGTTGGATTCACATTTAAAATCTCATTGGCAGAAACAGAAGCAGTTTTTGTTGTCAGAACTTCTCAGAAGCATCTGTAGATTTGATGGAGAATGTTTGCATTTTAAGTGACTGTTTTAAAAGTCTGACTTGTGCACTAGGTACTCACAAATTGGAGAAAACCTATAATTCCAGACACATTAAGTTGTATTAGAAGCACAATCTGGTTTTACAAGTATTCTTTATACCACACCAGTGAGTAGAATGCTCTGACAGAATACTCCTCTGTAAGGATCTGTGCTTCTGATTTAGTCCTTGATACTTGGCAGTGTTCTGGGAACCAGAAAGGGAAGTGATGTGACAAAGGGAATTTTGCCCATGTCATTGAATGCCTCTGATTAAACCCTTCCTATGAGAAATGTAATTCACTGCTGTAGCTCAGCTCAGGTTTTGTACCCCAGTGATGTGCATGGGCTGTTCTACAGCCATGTTCTGCTGTAGTGTTCATTCTCCAGAGTTGATCAGTTTTGTGTAAGATCATAAAAACAAGTTGTTCAGAATATACCAGTCTGTGCTAGATAACACTGAGCATGAAAAACTTAATGTCCTGTTTCTTACCTGGCTTCCTGCTTAATAATGAGTTAAATTCAGGGTCACAATCCTTGTGTGACCAGAAATTTCCAGAAAGTTTGGTGCAAGAATGGTGTTGAAACCCACAGATGACAACTTGCAAGCCTGACTTTATTTCACTAGTGGTCAACAAAGATAAAAAGCTTAAAAGAAGCAATAACCTTTCTGGTACAAATCTTTATTTTCCTATAGAAATGAGCATGATCAGTTTCTGGTGAAATAAAACTTAGTCAGGTCTCCTTTGCACTGTGGTAGTCATAAGCAATGAATTCTGAGCCATGGGCTTAAATGGAGTATTTACAGGCAACCATTTCTGCAGTACTTGGGATTTTTTCTTCAATAGATTGCAAGTTGAATTTTCAGACATGGTAAAGAATTTTAATGCAACTGTTCTTTTTTTTTTTTTTTTTTTTTTTTTTTTTTTTTTTTGCTGCAAAAATCCTGGCACTATTTTTTGAAAGTGTTTCTAAGAGAATTTAAGATCTAGGAATTTGTCTATCTGGTAGAGTCGTTCCACTCTACTAATGTTCTTTGTTTACTCCTTGTACTTATGAGGAGGGGATTATATCTTTATTTTTTGAGTTATTTGATCCTGAAATATTCAGGAGGTGATAAAAGAGACCTTGAAATACTCTTTTAAGACAATTCACATGCTCCAAAAGCAACGCAGAATCTGTAGTCCTTGGGATATCTTTGAGGGGCAGAGGTTTGGAAATGCTGTTTCACTCTATATAAACAAGATAATAAATTCCTAATTCTAGAAACACTCTTTTCCCCCTTCCAAATTTGTAAGAAGGGAAAACAGCCTGGATAAGTTTCAAATAATGTATTTTTGTATCCATGAATTCAGTTAGCTATACTTTCCAACTAAATCTCTTTCTAACTGGTTGGGAATAAATCAGTTAAATGTCCATGGGCATGTAGGTAATGCTGCTGTGGCACAGGCAGTGCTGCTGCATTTTAGAAGGTCTGTCTGTGTGCTCTGAGCTGTGGTTCAATGCAGAGTGGTGCTAAGTGAAGCTCTCAGTGTATTTTGGCATTTCTGGATGCTGGCCAGGTCCAGTAGAATGTTTTCAAGCCAGATTCTGGATTTCTTGTTGGCCTGTAGACAAAAAGGTCTCAAGCTATTGCTGCTTGGCTTACCTAAACCATTCCATGATTCTATGCCTTTTGGAAGCTGGCATTTCTTTGGCTTCAAGCTTTTAAGGGCAGCATCTTCTTAGTCTGCATGGGAGAAACAAAGCAGGGAAATGCTGCTTTTCCAGTTCTCTGATGGGTTTCCATGACTTTGAGACAACAGTGGGTTTAATTCACTGCTTGAATCAGATTAGTGAAATGACCTGTATGAAACAAATTATTTCCAAAGGCAGTTTTTCCACAGTTCATGACCATGATTTCACTTGTAACCCAGCTACACAATGGCATCAGTGCAAATGTATATGGTGGCAAATCATGAAGGAAGTTGAGGAGAGTGTATTTAGGAACCTCCTAAGTCAGCATTTCTTCCTGAATAAATTGGGATGTGAAATTGCATTTCCTAGTACCAGCTGATGTGTAATATATTAACAGTCATGATGTAGCTTAGTCTGTAATAATTCCATGTGCTACATGAGACCACAGCTACTTCTTTGGATGATGGGGTTTAGTTCTGCCTTAAGTTCTCTACAGTTCAAATACTGGGCTTAATCTGAATTTGAGCTGAGAAGGAAAGCCTACAGCTTAGGCATGTATGTTAGGGGAGATGTATACCAATGTTTTGAACTCTTCAAATTTTTTCCTATCTTCTATTGAGGTCTCAGTGGTTTAAAAGCTACTTCTTTTGGAGAGGACTGTGCTTACCAAAAGGCATTATCAGGAGAGTTTTTTTACTGTGATGATGTTTTTATAATATTGTATGTAATTTTGTCTTTAATCAGATTGGAGGAGTTTTAGCAAGATGGCAGTCCACATTTTCTGCTGCCTAGAATTTTGTTTAAGACTGAATAATGCTCTTTTGAGAGAGGTGAATTGAGCTAGTGCATGATTATCAGATTTCTGATAGAATTTGGGTTTGTTTGCAGTATTCTACAACGGTCCTCTGGTGTTCATCTTCAGTGCTTTTGCAAAAGATTACAGAACATGTGTTATTGCTCAGTTGAGATAAGGAAAGTTTCAGATTTAGACTTTCATCAATGGTAGATGTTAGAGAGATATGATAGGATTTAACACATGAAAAATGTATGCCTTAATGTTTTGTTTAAAAATAGAGCAACAGCAGCAAAACCCATTCTTTGGTCTCCAGAGTCCTAGGTTTGGGCTAGGATTTACACAGATCTGGGTAAATGACTGTCTCAAACAACTAAAATGTCTAGTGTTGTTGGCTGATCCAAACTCATGTCATTCTAGAAGAGGGAAGCATTTGGGCTTTAGTCTGTGATCCTGAGGTCAGGCATCTTTTATCTCAGAGAACTCTGGAATTCTAATCCTGCGTATTTAGGTACTTTATGACCATGGGAATGCAGAGTGCCAGATCTGCCAGGACCTTCACGGCTCACTTGAAAATATAGATTGACCTGATGTTCTGTTCAAATCCAAATCATAATTTCAGCCTTCAGTAATCTTGCCAAGTGTTTGCAAAAAATAAGAAATATATTTATGAGCTGTTTACCAGTGTATCTTCTTTGCTGTTCTTTCACATTAAGTGTTTTTCAACATGCAATTCTCAGTGGACGTTGAAGGACAGTAGGTCAGAAAAATATTCGAAAAATTACTTCTTTTGTCTACCAGAGGCAGTGTTCAGCATTTGGAAGAGCAATTTCTGCTCTCTTGCCCCACTCCCTTCTGAATCGTTGTCGTAAAAGCAAGCAGTTCCCACTTGAGATAAATTAGATAAATTTTGACCTGGTGTTCTGCAGCCAGCCAGCTGTGGCAGCTTCCTTGTTTTTAATGGATTGAGTTGGAGTTCTGTTGTCATTTCTCTGTAGGCTATCTGACATACTGCTTTTACTTTCCCAGAGGAGAAGAAAAAACTGGTTCGAGAATTTGATGAGAAGCAACGAGAAGCCAATGAGACGGTGAGTGTGAGGCTTCTGGCCCTCCTGATGCTTGAAAGACTGCTGCCTTAAAAAGGACAATACTTACAAAAGTTACCTTTTTTTGGATCCTATTCTGGCAGGGAGGAGTTTAATTTTTTTCCTGTTTGATGATTGATCTTATAGGTGTGTCTGTGTTTAAGACTATTGTGTATACTTACATACGTACATAAATGCAGACTAATATTCTTACCTGTGTTTTGAGGGGGTTTTGAGTGCTCGGTTTTGATACTGCCTTCACTTTGTTGAAAAAAGTAGAGTGGTGGAGGTGCAATTAAAATTGGTAGAGGTTAGGGCAAGCACATAGAAAATCAGCTGCTTTGAGTTTTTTATCACACTCCTGCCTTTTTTCATGTTGGTCTTAGCCTGTCTGATCTTTCTGCAGTAGTGTATAGGCTTGCTGGACAGCAGGTGATAGGGAACAGCAAAAAGCCATGTGACTTGTCCTTTAAAACAAGACATTATGGATTAAGCTTGCTTTTTGTATTTCAATGTGCAGTTTGTTAGGTGGTTTTCTGGTTACAGCTGAACATGATGCTTTATTCCCCTAACTTACTGGGGTTTATTGGCAGGTATTTCTAGGTAATGTATGAGATGTGGAGCTCCTACTGTGAGAGAGCTCATGTTGGCATACAGCTTTAAGCATTTTGAATTTGTTAAAACTGTCATTATAAGTTGATGTGAAAATGCATGCATGCATGCAGAATCTCGGGGCTGGCAAATTGTAACTCCAGTTGCCAAGCCTGGATGTTCAGAGCATGCCTACTTGTGCAATCTGAACAAGGAGATGACTGAGGTACTCACATCTTGTTTACCCCAATCTTCAGTGGTAACCTCTTTTCCCACATCTCTCAGGTTAGTGGACTGCCATGCCAGGACTGTGGGAGCAAATTCCTTCCTTTAGGGGATGATCAGGTTCATGACCACATGAGAAATCTGAACATACATACATCTATGGGACGTGATGAGATTCATCCTAGAGTTCTGAGGGAATTGACTGATGTAGTTACTAAGCCACTGTCCGTGGTATTTGTACAAGTCATAGCAGTCAGATGAAGTCCCAGGTGACTGGAAAAGGGGACTGTACCCATCTTTAGAAAGGTAGAAAGAAGGACCTTGGGAACTACTGACCTGTCAGCTTCAGCTCTCTGCCTGGGGAGATCCTTCTGGAAGATAGCTAAGGAACATGAAGGACAGGGAGGGAAGGTTTGGGACAGCCAGCACAGCTTCAACAAGGACAAGTCCTGCCTAGCCAAGCCAGTGGCCTCATTTGATGGAGTGACTCCACTGTACAAGGGAAGGGTGCAGGTGTCATTTATCTGGACTGCTGTAAAGCCTTTGACATGATCCTCTCCAGCTTCCTTCTCTCTAAACTGGAGAGACATGGACTTGATGGGTGGACTGTTATGTGGATAAGGAATTGGTTGGATGGTCACATCCAGAGGGTGGTGGTCAACAACTCAGAGTCCTGATGGACATCAGGGACAAGTGGTGTCCTTTGGGGTCCATACTGGGACCAGCGTTATTTAATATCTTTATTAATGACTCAGGATTGAGTGCACCCTCAGCAGGTTTGCAGACAACACCAGGCTGAAGGGTGCATTTGCCACACCTGAAGGATGGAAGGCCATCCAGAGGGACCTGCACAAGCTCGAGAAGTGAGCAATGGCAATCTCATGAGGTTTAAGAAGAGCAAGTGCAAGGTCCTTTAACTGGTTTAGGGCAACCCCCAGTATCAACACAGGCTGGGTTGAGAATGCATTGAGAGCAGCCCTGCCCAGGGGGACTTGGGGATGCTGCTGGATGAGAGGCTGGACATGACCCAGCCCTGGGCACTCCCAGCCCAGAGAGCCAAACGTGCCCTGGGCTGCATCCAGAGCAGCGTGGGCAGCAGGGCCAGGGAGGGGATCCTGCCCCTCTGCTCTGCTGAGACCCCACCTGCAGGGCTGCACCCAGCTCTGGGTCCCAGCACAGCAAGGACAAGGACCTGCTGGAGTGAGTCCAGAGGAGGGCCATGACGATTAGAGGGATGGAGCACTTCTCATATGAGGAAAGACTGAGACAATTGGGATTGCTCAGCCTGTAGAAGAGGAGGCTCTGGGGTGACCTTATTGCAGCCTTTCAGTACCTAAAGGGAGCAACAAGAGAGCTGGAGGGGGACTTTGAGCAAGGGCAGCTAGTGATAGGACAAGGGATACTGACTTTAAACTGCTAAAGGGTAGGGTTAGATTGGACATTAGGAAGAAACTTAACTGTGAGGTTGGTGAGACACTTTCCTGGGAAGCTCTGGATGCCCCATCCCTGGAAGTGGTCAAGCACAGGTTAGATGGATCTCTGAGCAACCTGATCTAGTGGAAGTTGTCCCTGCCCATGGCAGGGGTGTTGGAACAAGGCGATCTTTAAGGTCTCTTCCAACCCAAACCATTCTATTATTATGTCGTTCTTGCACAGCAATAGAAAGCTGATACCCATCCTATCAATGCTTAAACCATAAGAAAGTGAGAATTGCAAACTTTGAAATTTAGAGTGATGTTTCAGGGAAAAAACATCAAGCATTTAAGCTTGAGAATTTTTTTTTTAATTGAGGCATTGTGTATCTGAAAATGCATATGGGCTCAATAGCATTGGGTAGTGTGGTGTACTCAGTACTAGATGGGGCGTGGAGTTTGGGGTTATCTCCCTCAGCCAGTGCAACACAAACGTGAATCCCTTCATCTGGTGCTGAGTTTTGAGTACTCAGCTGCTAAGAATAGATTTGGTGCTTTAAAGAATAAGCATGCTTTCTTTTGTTAAAGCTGCGAGAAATGGAGGAAGAACTGAAGTACGCTCCTCTGCCTTTCCGCAACCAAATGATGAGCAAAATCCGAGCGTACAGAAGAGACCTGGCCATGTTCCAGAGAGAGATGAGAAGCACAGATTTGGGACTGGGCCGTGGAAACCAAGGCGACACAAAATATGGAATCTTCGCCACAGAAAATGAACAGAGTGTAAGGATCAGATGTAAATTTTATTTAACGGTGCTGTGATTGTGCAAAAGCAGTATCGCAGATGCATTGTTTATAGTGTTTCTACTTTAAACCACCTCTGTGCTTTTATAACTCCCTGTATATCTCTCTACATGTAACATGAATATCTCAGGGAGGAGAAAGAACACCTGGAACTCAGAGCTTTTCTGTTCTAGAACAAAGATAGGAATGTAATCAAAGTGCAACTTCTTGAAAGCCATGCAGTTAGTAATTTGCACAACATTCTGTACTGAAACTCTTAGTTTAATTGTCGCCCTACTAAAGCAAAAACACCGCAGTGATGCTACTTAATGAAATAAAAAAGTTAACTCACTTAGTTCTAATCTCCAAAACTAGCAAAGTGTGAATTATACATTGTATAGGTCCTTTGGTAGAATTATCTTTTAAGTGATCTTAGTGTAAATAATTTTAAGAAAATAGGATTTTCCCTCTAGCACTTTTTTTCGCTATGATTTTGCTGCTACAATGCAAAAAGCACACCAATTTCTTGTTTACCAGATAAGCTTAGATATATCTGAGCTAATGAGACTGAATCTCCTTATTGTCTTCAAAGTGCTGTCATCTGTACAGAAAGTTCATGGAGGTGGGCTTTTCATTTTTCTGCCTTACAGGAGAGTGGTTTGAGAGGGTTCTTTGCTTAGTATTTCCTTCTGCTGTAGCTTGGGAAATTTTTGCATTTGTTTCCTTTTGACTGATTACTCCAAATCCTGAGAGCAGGGTGATAGATTAGACTTTCTGAAGCTGAAGAAAACACTTTGAGCTACCTTCTGACCTCAAGGTCAGCAACCATTCCTTATCCTCTAGCCCAGGCTACTGGCATGAAAAGAAGATCTTTATTACTTAGCAGTCCATCTGTTAGTGCTGTTTGTTCCTAATCCTTTTGACTGTAAACTCTTAATTATCTCCCTGGCAACCAACTGTGAAGCTGCAAATAAGGCTGACTTTAGATGTGAATGGAAGTAAAAGTTAGCATCTGGAAAAGACAGATACTATTTTCATGTAAATGTTCTTTGATGGAAAAGTAAATTGTTACAAAGACAGTTTTTTGGACCTGTTTTAACTCTTTAGTGCTGTATTGTTTTTTGAAATTTAACCAGATTTGGCCATAATCTTAAAAAGTGAACAAGGCTCTGCCAAAACTAAGTGGGCTGCATCAGTCAACGTTAAAAGTACGTGCAGCTAATACAGATGGATGGCCTATGGAGTCACGTTCTAACTTTTTAATGTCGGAAGCCTAATACTTCTGTCTTTGTGCTTAGTAGTTAAGCATCCCATTATTTTCCAGACTAACCTGCAGTCACAGAGGGTGCTGCTTCTCCAGGGCACAGACAGTCTGAACCGAGCCAGTGAGAGCATCGAGCGGTCGCACCGCATCGCTGCTGAAACCGACCAGATTGGCACGGATATCATCGAGGAACTTGGGGAGCAGCGGGAGCAACTGGAACGCACCAAGAGCAGGGTAAGCAGGAAACTGGGCATTGCTTTGCAACTATCTGGTATTACTTTAGTGGGAGCTGCATGCCAGTAATTACTCTCAGGGACTTTCCTAGGCATAGTAATCTGATTATGTATTTTTACAGACCAAATTCAGGCTGCCACATTTCTATTTGTTCTCATAAAAGAAAAATAATTACTGTAGAAGGGTCCAAAGCATGGTGGTCAAATGTCTGCTTCTGTGTCTGTGCAAGATGGGAGATTAGGCCTATAGATCTTCTAGAAAAAAATAGTATTACTGAAAAAGTCACAGATTAGAAAATTGTTAAGGAGTTGCCTTGTGACTAAATTACTAGTAAAAGTTAAGATTTTGGAAGCAGTTAGCAAGTTTTTGTAATGGAAATAAATTCAGTAGAAGAGTAATTACTTAATTACTAGCTTTCCAATATTTTCAGGGGGGGAGAAAATACCAGACAAGATGCCTATTCTGAAGCTCTGCTTCTGCTGTGAAAGCTTCAAAAACTAGTTCACTTGTTTTGTTTACACACGTATGCAAAACTGACAACACTTGATTTTTGAACTAACAAACTGATGGGATGTTCTGTGTGTGCAAGGGATCCCAAGTGTAAAGCTTTTAGGTGAGTGACTTCAGGGGACACAGAGTTCGGCAAATAAGCCCACTCAGCCAAAACAAAAAGCATACCCCTGCTCTTGGGAGTTCTCTCTACTCATTGCAACAAAGCCTGTCGCTTTTTCATTTAGGTACTTCAGTAATTTCAGTCAGAATTTGATTTGTCCTGTTCCAAAATTTGGGTTAGAAAGCAGGAAAGGATATTGATACTAAGATTTGTAGGTATAGTTTTTGTCCTTTAGCTAAATAAAAATACCACAGTCCTTCAGGTGTCAGTCTCTCAACAGATTTTTCATAGAGGCATAGAATTGTTTAGGTTGGAAAAGGCCTCAAAGATCATTGAGTCCAATGGTTAACACTGCTGTATTCATCACTGAACTATGTCTGTGACTTCTATTGTGAGCTTCTTAGGCAATGAGTTGTGGAATTGTGTGAACCACACATTCCAACTGGAAGCAGACTTTCTTCTTACCTGTTCTTCATAGTGGAGATTGGAAATCTACTAAGTTCCGAATGGACTTGATAGTTTTCTTCCCAGCTTTGTCCAGTGCAAAGAAACATACAAGCAGTTTTACAGCTGAGAGCAGTATGTTAAACTACAGAGGAATTGTGCAGGCAGGTGTCTGTGATATAAGTGACCTGGCTTACCCTTCACTTCCCTAGAAGATTTGGAAGTGGAAGGGCAAAATCTTACCTGGAGACCGGTGGCCATGAATTGTGTCTGTGAAGCAATACCTTTTTTAGTTTTCTATAATTTCACTTCATTACATGCTTCTTAATAGCTGACTGGGGATGCTGGGCAGTTCATTTCTGGGCAATACAAAGCTGGAATGGATTATCCATTAACAGCTCAGATCTTGTACTCACTGGGTCACTTAGACCTGTCAGTGTAACACAGTTCTTTCTTTAATAAAACCTGAGCAGCATTTCAAACACTTTGATATGCATTGGGGTGAACACATCCATATCACTTTGTTCTGGTGTTAACAACTAGAATAATGAAATTAATCTTAATGAAAAAGCTAATACCAACTTTCTGATATTCGTATATTAATTAAAGAGGCAGAAAGTGGTCTCAAATTGCATATCTTTTTACGTATCTAAAGGGAAAGGATATATTGTAATAAGTTAGGTGAGAGTGCATTTTCTTCTTGGGGGAAAAGCCAATTCTTTATTCACACACCCTATTTTATACAGTTTTCAGAGACCTCGTGTGCAGCACCTATTGGCTGGTAGCTTTCTTACCACTTCATTTTTTGGTGAGAAGGTGATTTGTGTGTATGTGCTAAGATTGAGGTTGTTTACATTTTCCTTTATGGGTTCTCATGGACAGATCTGATTGTTTTCACAGATGCACTTATCTTTCAACCCAAGAATATGCTGTTGTGGTAATGAACCTTTCATACCAAGATTGTTTTCACATGGGAACTTGCAAATTGCTTAAATACACTTAGAAGAGATGACAGGCTAGCTATTAATTTAATAGAGCAGGCCTGATTTTATGAGGCGTTTCTTTTATAATTCTTCTACCTGTCACAAGTATACACAAAAGTCTTAATTTCTCCTTAGAAAAGAGGCAACTTCCAGCTGGTATTGTGGGTAGAAAAGAGTGTTTTGTCTCAATTTTGAGAGCACGTTGTCATCCTTGGTCCTACAATTCATTGCAGCATTTCATCATCAGCTGCTTTCCCCTGCATCTTTCCAGAGTGATGTGCACTTGTTTAACTGACAAGTAACTTGTGTCTCTCTTCAGCTGGTGAACACAAGTGAGAACTTGAGCAAGAGTCGCAAGATTCTACGCTCCATGTCCCGGAGGTGAGTGGTGTGACTGACAGCAGCATGGGGCATTGGTGCCTGCTGGATTTAGGGGGAAAATGGGGTATCAGGTGGGACTGAAGGGAGCTTTTAGGGAATGTGTGCCCACATGGTCATGCTAATCTGTGTGTTCTCCTCTCTGGCAATTGCTTAATGCAGTACAGGCTGTTGAACAGCACTTGAATGTGTGCTGTTTGATCAGGATGCTGTGGGGGTCTTTAACCATCCAAACCATGGTGAGGACAGAAGCAAGTTACAGTGAATTGCTCATGGGGCCTTCAGATGCCGCTCATTTAGACTGGGAAAAGCTGTGCCACTGCAGCGTTGGGCAAGTTAGATGCCTGATGACATGGACAAACCTGTTCAGCCCACACCAGTGCCCTAGAGCAGTTAGTTCTAGGCTGGCCCATGAGACACTCTGAGCCAGACCATATGCTGTTTTGATGGCTAAAACCTTTGCTTCTTAAGTGGATTTGTAGTTTAGCTATATTGTTTAATTAGCCTTAGAAACCCAGTTCATAGATTGTATTCCCAGTAGGTACTTATCTCCTTAAAACCTTTCCTTTATGTCCATTGCTAAAGGAAGTTGTGATAACTGTCTCGTTTTCAGTAGTAAAAGTTCTTGATTATTTTGAGATTTTTAGTTTTCCTTCAACAACATCAAGTAAAAGCACCACAATGAGGGTTTTAGCACAGGACTAGATAGAGCAATGATCTGCCTTCTGTGGGACAGAGGAAGAGGGACAGAACTGATGTTGCTGAAATAGGAGATTTAAACAAGATTTCCAGGAAAACATGAGCAGTGAACTTTCTGCTTCTTAAGAGCTTTTTGAAAAGCACAGTGTGGTCTTGCTGAGACAGGGAAGGTAAGATGTGATCTGGACTTAGAATCTACTTTCATAAACAAGGTGGAAAAAAAAAGCTCTTGGATTTTTATTTTTAACTCTAGAATAACCACGAATAAGTTGTTGCTGTCAATTATCATCATCCTGGAACTGGCTATCCTAGGAGGTGTGGTCTACTTCAAATTCTTTCGCAAGAAATGAACCTTCATGACCATGAGCTTTTCCACTGATGAGGAACAGGATGGGCTATCTGCTCCCTTTGACTGTCTGAGGGTTGAACTGAGTCATGAGACAGCACATTCAACTGAAACTGTACTGACACTTGAAAGACAGAGTATGGGAGTAAAAAGAAACAGGCTTGAACTATTGGTAAGATTAATAAGAAGGTAATAAATATTTTATTGTCTCATTTTGTATATACTTAATGAATAAATCTTGGTATGTAATAAAGTAACCACTGATCAATGGAAAAGCTAGTTTATTTAAAAATTGAGAAGTTAACAGTATTTGCCAAGTGTTGACAATCTATCCACTCAAGTGCCTCAGCAGAGCTCTGTAATGTCCAATATATCCAACACGTTGGGTTCTTAAATCCTCACTTGCTCTTCACTGTCAGATTCATCTGGAGAGCTGGGTGTTGGGAGTTCATCAAAAGCGATGTGTGCTCCTTCCCTTGTCTGCCCAAAGCACGTTGCTATCACATCGACTGCAAGGCCAGCAGTTGCTTTCACTGCCTCTTGAGAAGCTCCCAGCAGTGGATTGACTTCAACCATGTCTACAGCTGAAAGCATTCCTGTGAAAATGATTTGCAGCTTTGTTACTCTGACAAAGGGTACAGTCTTCTGTAAGGTTTTGTTCACAGCCTTTTAATTCATTGTTGCAAGTCTGGTATTTGGGTTTGTGACCTACTCTACCCCTTAGACAAGATTGGCTCTCAAGTGAGGGATGAGGTTATTGTTCTCAGATGCAAATTTTTGTTTTTAATTTGGTTCTTTCACTACCTCACTCATTTGTGCTTTCCACATTCAGGATAAACTTTTGATGTTCTATACACATTTATGAGAGGAACTTTTTTTCTTCCAGTCCAAAAATGAGGGGTTATAAGAGAGTCTCACCTCGTATTCTTTTGCCATCCTATTCATGAATCTATAGTATTGTCTGGTTGGGATTTTTTTAACATTCTTTTACTGCATATAATATTGTTTAAACATATTAAATAAAAACTTGATGGTAATAAGATGAAAAGTCCTCATATATTGAGTCAACTGCAGTATATTTCATGAAAGCTTGATTTGTTAGTCTTGAATCCTAGAATGGAACTTCAAACTATGTAAGACAGTTTGCACCCGTTTTTGTATTCCAGATGCCCATTTTCACATCTTGCCTCGGATTAGGGAATACTATTACAGATTTTTGACATTAGTTGTTAACATACTGTGCATTTTACTTTCTTTTGCTTAGCTGAAGTTGTTGATGGTTAAATTGCTTCTAACACCAAGGGAATTGCCCAACCACAGGACTTCTTTTTCCCTTACTGAAGGCTGAATTGACTTTGCAGGCACCTTTGCTTTAACTACACTTACTATTTGCACAAGGAAAAACATAACCAGTATGAGCTCTGGGTACTTTGTTCTGTCCCTGCCTGTACTGCTGGTCAGCTCCTACCTGTGTTGTGTATTTCCTCTGTGATGTACATGCCTTCTCTGTAAGTTAATCCACCTAGAACAGGAGTCCCCGTTGCTGGAGCCAGTGAGGGATCAAAAGCATCAATGTCAAAACTCAGGTGAATTGGTCTCTGTCTCCTGAGACAGAATAAAACAAGAAAGGCAAGCTTAGAGCCTTAAACTTTTTCTACATGCATTTTGTACTGTCCAGGCTAATCAGCAAAGTTGCATCAAGCTCCTTGAATCATGTCTCATATACATTAAAAAAGCATCTACTCAGTGAGAATTTGGTTGAAGATAAGTACTTTAGTTTAAACCATCTTAACTGGTATTTGTCATCTTAGTGGAATGATGTAGAGAAGTGTATGATACAATCCAGCCTTTTCTCCTTTTGTACAGAAAGCCAGGGTGAAAGCTGAAACACTGATGTGCGTGGCAGCTAGGATGGAGGAAAGCACCGAGCTCAAGGATTTCACTGACAGTTCATCAAGATGAGCATTTTTCTAGTCAATACTTAAAGGCTGTCTCCAAACCCTGCCATGTAGCCTAACTGCTGAAGTAGTAAAGGATAATCTCAAACCTAAAATGTTAGTTAATTAGTTACTATATCATCTGCTAGCTGATGACAGCTTAATAAACTGGACACTGCTTGACACTGACATGAATTATTTAAGTGTTAGACTATATACTTCCAACTTACTGCAGATGCTCAGTAAGGAGAAGCATCTGGATTCCCATCTTCCTTACTTGGCACAGCTGCAGCTAGAAAGGGTGAGCACACCTTTAGAAAGCAGCAGCATGCAGCACAGGTTCTAACGTGTGGGAGAGGTTACCCTTTCTAGCTGACCCTCTCCCAGCTCCTAGACTGGCCTGATTTGCCCCCTGAGCTGGTTCCCCAAACTGGAGAAAGGGTTGCAAAGGTGGCAGTAGTGAACTGCAGTAAGGGAGTGGTTAAAGTGAACATTACCAGCTGCACTGGCAGCCACCATCAGGACATCGTGTGTGAGCAGTCCAAGGAGGAAGCCATCAAACGCTTCCACCTCCCATGCCAACAGCTCATTTCAAATTAGTCAGGTTGCTGTAGTTTTAAAAGTATAGTGTGTATCCTGCGCTCTGAGTTGATTCAAACATCTTGTCAAACTGCAGGAAATGCAGAATTACTTAACAGAACCAAAGAGCATAAAACACAGCCACAGCTGTAGTGAGTCATGTAACCTGTCTCAGCCATCGGCCAAACACTGTGAAATGGTTCCAGTACTGAGACTTTCCTAAATACTGGACACTGTCACAGTTCTGTACGGCCGCCTTACATCAATTAAATAACTTTCAGGAAAGCAGAAGTTCAACAAATGTAGTTTAAATTAGATAATAGTTTGTTACCTGCCTATCAGTTGTTCAAAGGTTCTTTCCATAACTTTCTGAATTCCAAGGCGATCGATATCCCTCATGGAAAAATACTGGATGTCAAAGTTCTTCAAAATATAGCTGTGAAAATAATTTTTTAAAAGAATCACTACTGGTTTAACCTGTCCTTAAATGGACATATCCTAAAATGTCCTTATGGACATGATTTCAAGCTTATTATTTCATCCTTTACAAAAATCATTTAATCTAAACCAACTTACTACTCAGCAGGATCCACATCCCTCAAACCAATGTACACAATATCAGATGCTGAAAGGCAGGGCTTTACCCAGGAAAAACCAGGAAGTTGTGGTACCTGCAAGCAGAGGTTTGATATTAAGTCAGTTTAATGACACACCTAACAAAATGCTAGTTATTGCTTCCCTGAAAACTTTGTATTGATTTAAAGCATCCTTTCTCTCTCTAAACAGAGAAACTTGGGCACTTGAAGGTTTGGTTGATGCAATCAGTCCTTACCTTCATTCCTATGTTCAGCTCAGGTAAAGTGATGACTATCTGAGTTGAATGTTAATGGATGAAGTTTTTAACTCTTCTGCATTTTCCAGTTTGAAGAGGAGGAAGACTAAAAAGCCTGAATCCACCAGCAATAAGTAATTTGCATCAGTGATAAGTCAGTGGTAATTTGTATCAGTGATAAGAAGGAATGCTAAAGCAGATACCCAGATGTTGATCACTTACACAGGGCACTGGTGATGCTCTGTAACTTACCCAGTACATTATGCTTAGGTAGAAGAATGAAAACCAAGGCACCTCTGTCTTTTTAGGAGAAGTACCAAAGTCATGCAAACTTACAAAAACAGTACTGAAGATAGATACATTTAAAGTGGGAAGTTGGAAAAAAAAGAAAAGGGGGAGAAAAAAGCAGGGCAATAAGTTGGGCCTCCACAGTGAGCTACATCATACTGGCTTATGATGCAGAATTGAAGAGAGTAGGTCTAGGACAGCAGCTGAAAGATTATGAGGTCATAATTTTTCAGCTTTGGTAATTAAGTAGTCATGGTATGGAATTATAAAACCATTCAGTTAGTAATACCTACTAACTTTAAGAATGATTTAAATTAACGCAAATTTCTCTTCTCTCAGCTCTGAAAATGGCTACAGCCAATACAGCTGTCAAACAGCTAGAAGGTTTTGTTTCCCTCTTAGAGTTCTCAATTACTAATTATATTCCAATTACAGTATTAGATGTTTTTAAAGGTTAACACACCCATAGCTATATTTAATTACACTGGTTTAAATTAGCACGGATTATAAAAATATTTGCTACTCTAGTACAATGACCTGAAACTGCTCCAGTCATAAATTAAGAAGAGGGATAAATTAATTGGAGACCACTAGGAAAAATAACTTCAGGTTTCAAAAATTAATTCCACAAAACTCATCACCACACCATCAACTGAGCATAGTAATGATAAAATTGTCAGATACTCTCTAGTACCAATGATTCAGTAGCTTTAATACTGCAATTTCAATTACACTTCTTTGTAAATAAATAAAATTGAATGTATGAACTGCCTTTGACAGGTTCTTTGCTTTGTTACAATGAAAAAGGAGTGGTTGATAGTAAAGCCAGAGGTGCAGCATTTTCATGGGACGGTATTAATAGCAGTTTGTGAGTTTGGATGGTTCCAGGAGCCCTGAAGAAGTCAGGAAAGAAGGATGGTAATTTTTTTTGTCCCATTATCGATTCAACTGCTATACTGGATGAGAATAAGAGGGTGAGCCATATGCACTTCTGCACACATAATGGTTCACTCCAGAGAGGCAGAGGGGTATTAGCCAGACAAACCACTGTCAAAGGCATGTTCTGCTACCACTAAAGAGCTGTTTAAAAAAATCATACTGTGGTAGAAGCCTCGTGCTACCAGCAGGACTTGTGTTGATTTTCCCCCCTCTAAACAGGAATATAGGGTAACAAAAACCCTTGAGTGAGAGCACACACCTGGTTTTGCACCTGCACAGCCAAGCCTTGTGTGAGTTGCTTTTGCACAGACATCTGAATTGCTGGAGTTGAGGTGGGCTTTTGACAAGATCTCATAACCAGCATCATGCCTGAGTAGCTTGCCACTAAGCATAGCCTAATCTTATTCTTTCTTCTCTACTGCTGCTCACAAGAAAAGCCTGCTCCCCCACTGACCCCAGAAAGCTTACAGGTATTCTTTTAGCATGTCAAAACTCCCAATAATTGTAAAAAATTACTGCTTTTCTATGCTGCTCAAGAACTGGTACCCAGTCACCAATATCTCGTCCTTCCTCACCTATGACAGAACTTAAGTTTTGTTCTGTTCCCTCCCACCAAGCCATAAACAGTTCTCCTTAGGTGAGCTCTAAAATTCACAAAATTTTCTCTCTCTTACCTTCCTTGAGAAAGTGGGTACAGAAAAGTAGAAACACAGTAACCTTTTATATTAACCTTTTCATGTTCAGGGGGTGTTCCAAAAAACACCATTAGTTTTGCATTACTTTGGGAATTCCAACACATTTGTAGAGACCACATAAGAATGACTAGAAAGAGCAAAGCATGTAAAAGCACCAAATGATTCTATTGACTTGTGAATGGAAATCATTCAAAAGAATTTGCAGGAGAAAAAAGCAGAAGAGCTTTATGAATTGACTGCAGTATTGCCATGCTGAACAGGAACAGATGCAGTGCTATCTTCAGTAGCCATACAGCAGCAAAACATGCTTGTTCTTGCTTGGAAAGGGCACACTCCTGGCAACACAGCACCCCAAATTTGTCAGAGAGAACCAAGAAATTTCGGAGTAATAACTAGCAATGCAGAGTGCCAAAATAAAGCAGTCAGGTTTTCTGCAGCTCCAGCCTCCACTCTCAAGATGCAGTTGCTGATCCTGCTCTCACTCTCCAGCCTGAGCTTCAGCAGAAGCAGATTGTTGTATCAAAGTTCCTACAGCAGAGGACTTGGCTGTTCACTGCACAGGGGCTGCAGGTCCCTGTACAGGGTGACACAGCCCACAGCAGAGCCAGGCAGGGTACACAGGCCTTAGGTCAACCTCCTGTTCAGCATCTTGACAGCAGCAAAAATGGGCTATGCACATTCCACGTGCCCCAGGGAACAGCTCTTTTTGATAATTTGACCTCTCTCTGAAAAAGGCTCTCTCTTTAAAAGCTCACTGCAAGCAGTTAGAGCTGTTCTGATTTGTAATATTTACAGTGGAGCCAATGCCAGAACAGCCAGTTAGGAGAGATCATACAGGAACAGCCCCTGTCAGGCCCCAAGGTTGTCAAAACATGGAAGAGCCAAACTAAGCAGAAGCAGCGTGCGAGGTACGTTCCTGGAGGTGAGCTCAGCTCAGCTCTCACAGGCTGAGCTGGGGGGAGGTTTCTGCTCAGTTGGTAGCAGTGCTGCCATTGCCCAGCCTTGGCAACAACCCTGCTCATGACACAGGAGCAGCACCACAGTCAGCTGCTGTGTGCAGCTCACTGTACAGCCCACAAGGGTGCAAACACAAAGAAAAGCTTTTTCTCATTTGTGTTTCTAGTGTGTCTGTATCTGTGTTTACATGTGTTTGTGGCACTTGTATATACATGTGCATGTATGTGCATGTGTACACACACAACAATACATATTCTTCCTTCTACTCTGACAGAAAAGATTGCATTGGCAGCAGGTAAGAAAGGACCTCACATCAGCAATGGTGCAATGCTCTGAGGTTGCCATGCAGGATAATTACAATCAGGATACTCACTTTATCTTGCAGCTCCCTCAGGAGAAATGAGACAGGCTGTCCATGGAGGCTTCCAGACTGTGTTGTGAGAGGTGTGTTGATATCAGCATGGGCATCCACCCAGATCACTCCGAGGTGCGGGCGCTGCCGTGCATGGCCACTGACAGAACCAAGTGCCAAGCTGGAAGCACAGCAACAAAGTCTTTAGTCACCATTTCTCCTTCAGAACAACTACAAGGACAATGGGCAGTCTCAGCTTCAGTCAGCCACACCGTTACATTTGCACACGTTAGACATCTGTGACAATAAAGAGAGCATCCCATACAAACTGCATGGCATGCTGCTGCTTTGGCCAGGAGGCCAAGTAACTCCACAGGGCTATAGTGACAGATAACCCAGAGCTCTCTGCTGTCACCCTTCCCCCACACTTAATCTTCACCTGCTCTAGGTCCAAACACCCCAGAAAATCTAGCCTTTTATTCTAGTCATGACACCTTCCCCCACAATTCCTTCTTACATTCCCTACCATCTTCAACCAATTCTCAGACCAAAGGTTAGTGAAGAAGAGGAAAAAGATTCATGTTGTAAGATCTATTGCAAAATTGTCTGTGTGTAGGCATTACAAACCTATCCTAAGAGGTGATGGGCAAAAGAGAAACGTCACGAAATATTCAGCAATAAAGAAACTAAGCAGTTCCTCTGAAGGAACCTGATGACACAAACTTTCCCAAAGAGGAAAACCTCAGTTGTGTATCTACACAACTGATCACAGATCAGTCTGGAACTAAGCAGTACTGTCTGAGAAGGTCAGGTTTTTGTATCTGTCTTCTATCTTCCACTCTAAAAGCCTACCCCTAAGGCACTGCCAGGAAATGACCCCTGAGTTGTTTCCCCAGTCCCTTTTTTTAAAAAAAATTAAATTCTTTCACTCTGAGTGTCAACCTGCAGCATGAACCACTAATTGTTTTTATGTCAGCTCACCTGTGATCACCTCCTAAAGTCACACATCTGTGTCCAGCAGCTACTGCTCTGCTCACTGCATCAGCCAGCATCTGGCTGGCCAAGCCCACCGAGCGTGGGTATAAAACCAGGTTGTTGTACAGTTCATCGTTGGGAACTTGAGTGAAATTCAAATCTCCAAAGTCGTGCACTTGGCATCCTGGGAATACAGCAACAAAAGGAAAAAACAACTTATTTAAATACCTTCCCAGGGAAATGCTCAAAATCAGTTGGGCAATATGAAAGGAAAAACGGGAAAGGAATGGATCCATTTGACTATTTGCATGGGATGCAAACTGCCACAACATTACAAATTAGGAAGTTTAAGACATTATCAGCTTAAGCTTAAGACAGCTTTAATTTAGCAATGAGCTATGCCAATCATAAAAAGTCACTTAGAAAAAGTTTGGATTTTTTTTAAATTATTTCATGATAAATTCTATCATGAAAAATTATAGACTGCGTTGCCATCTTCCTTCCCATTTAGACAAATTGTATACAGCCTCAAATAAGCTCAATTGCTCAAAAGATGCCAAGGACTACACATTTCACTAACTACAGCTACAGTTATTTTACATTTTCAAGGCCCCCAAAAATCAGGCATAAAAGTGCCAAGTAACAAATAATATAATTTTTTTACAATACTTCCAGGCAACTTCATGGAGGATTCACTAGTGCTTTGTTAGGAAAACCCATCCATTTTCTCAACACAAGATATTCTAGAAGGCATTTAAATTCTGGGACTTTTATCCCAAAACTCTTTGAGATCGTTTAAGTGCCAGTTACAGCCTGACTGGCTGTTGAACCTGAGAACACTCTGGGTGTAAAACTCAGCCTTTCTTCTCAGACACTCTCAGTTTGACTCATACTTCTCACTGCAGCCTCTGGTGAGGGCAGTAAAGGCCCCGAGGTATTTACAACTACACAGACAGTGGCTTAATAAGACCACCCTGAATACCAGTCATGCCTGTCCCCTTTGCTCCTCAGAATCACTACTAGTGTGTTTGCAGTTCAAAGCATCCAGGCCAAAGCTTGACATTTTGCCTTTAGCCATCATGTGCTTAATGGGGCAATTTGAAAAATTTGAGGCAAGTCAACATGAAGAAACAGCCTACTTG
This sequence comes from Cettia cetti, assembly GCA_013401135.1. NCBI lineage: Eukaryota > Metazoa > Chordata > Aves > Passeriformes > Sylviidae > Cettia > Cettia cetti. The sequence continues at coordinate 12,523 of VZUI01038088.1, read as the reverse complement.
GGGCTCTGTGTTCCTGCTTAATTTCCAGTAAGTCAGTCTAATGTCTAGTTGAGAAATACAGGACTTCTTTGTATTTTAAAAGGAGTTTTGACTGGTGAAATGAATGAAGGAAAGTTATTGAGTCACTTGTGCAGATTTGGTGCTGGGAAATAGGCAAGAATACATTTTCTAGCAGGGACATAGGTGGGCAGATATTGGGGTATTTGCAAATGAACATGTCAGCTGAGCACAGCTGCTCAGCAAAGGATTGAAGAAATGTCTTAGCAACTCTGAGAAAACACATTCTCTGCAGTGACTTAAAGCAGTAAGCAGGACTTTGACATAACACTCCCTGCTTTTCAGAAGGCAACACAGGTAGCCAACTGCTTTTTTTCCCTCCCATAGACAATACCTAATTAAGCAACAGGATGAAGACTCTGGAATTTTGAGCCCATTTTGTTCAGATTTGAATGTGCTATCTGATCTCTGTGACCACCACATTTTCTACCCTCTGTTTCTTCCGGTGCTGTGCAGAAGCAGAAAAAAAGTTGTGAGATCCAAGATGTTCAGGAAATTTTAAAAGTTCATTTTTTTAAACTGTGTCATCCTGCAAGGCTACTTCTTCCACATATGCACACTGCTACACATTTCAAAGTTTGATGAAATTGAAATACTTGAGCATGAGACAAGTTTTGGAAGTAAGACTTCAATGGGTATCAAGACCTTTTGGAGATACTCTTGTACAAGGGAATAATGCCTTTGATCTAATACCTCTGACATCTGTGTGAAATAAAATCTGCAGTTGGGAGCCATGTGCAGTGATTTACACATTGCAAGACAACACATTACACATTGAAATGGAAGAAAGGATTACAACTTAGGTTTTGTTCTCTCCTACAGAACATACAAGCACACGGCAGTATTCTTGCCCATTAAAGGATGAAAAACAAAGATCCAACAATGCCATCATTCCTTGCACTTGAAGGAATCAGTTAAAATTCTTCAGGTTATGCTCAAGGCAGGCCACACATGGCAGATTCAGGCAAGTATGTTTATTGAAGTAGCAAGCATTTAGTAATTTTTGCTTTACCCTGCCCACCTCCAAGTTCCCACTGCAGGGCAAAAAGACTCATCTCAGCTTCTGTATAAAAAAACCCATTTGTTTCTTAGGATTACATCAGGTTTGTATAGCTTAACCACTTTTGCAGTCCAGAATTCTGCAATCTTGTCCACTTTTTGAACACGTGGTACTCATCATTCCCTCTGATTATTTTCATACAAAAGCCTAATGTCTGTTAAAGACTATAGATGCCTTCAGTTTTTGTTGCCATCTTCTAAAGTTCAGATAGGGTTCATGAACCTTGTAGAAGTTTTTCCCAGCTTTGTGCATCCTTTGTCTCTAAGCTCACTGTTTTTATGTGCTTGTAGAGGACAGCTCAGGTTTCCCAGGGTGATAAGGAATGTTTTCAGCCAGCTATCCAAAGGCTATCTGATTAAGATACAATTAATCTCGGAAGTACACACTAATCCAATACTCAAACATTAATATCTTCTCTTACTACTATTTCTTTTAATGTTTTAGTGTTTTGAAACTGGGATTAAATGACCTTTGGGCAAAGGAAAAGCTTAGTGAATAGATAGTGCACAGAGAAAAATTCACAGTACTTAGATATGCCATGTACCTGAAAGTGTGGGAAGTGTACATGCATGTGTAGTTTTTCAAATAACCAGATATGAGATGAAATCAACATGCACATTTGACTTAATGGTACTGAACAAATAAAAACAGTTTAATACATCAGTAACTACTTTAATAATTTGACATAGCTTCTATTTAAAATCTCAGCTATTAGTCTAAAACAAAGACCTGAATTGTTTTCCATTTCATCTGCCTGCTTGCACATAGATTTATTTCTTAAATCAGAGTTCTCTCAATTACATTTTTGTGCACATAAATTGCCCAATGGATAGACATGCTGTACTGCTGTGCAATCTGGGGCATTTTGCTGTTATTTGGCCATTAGTGAAAGATTATAAAATCTACCTCACCAAGCAATAGCCACTTACTTTCTTTGGTAGCTGGGAAATTCTTTATTTTATATAGATAGTAATATTTTATTTTATATAGATATTAATACTTATAAACAAAACAGTTTTTTAAATCAGCACCAAAAGTTAACATGAAGAATATATGTGGCCTTTTAAAAGGCAGCAGATTCAAGTTCTGGAAGGTAGAAAAAGCTATGGGCAGATACAAAAGCCAGCTTCCTTACATTCATTAAAAAGAACAGCATCCACACCACTTTCCAGTGAAACAGATCAGGTCTAGCCAAGATTAAATTTCTTTTAATTTGAAACATACCATAAGTACCATACAGTACTTAAGGAGTAAACAGCACAGACATTTTGCTGGTAACTAAAGAATACAAAATTAAATGTGATCAAAAGTCTTTTGTTTACACTTTCAAGCCCTAACAGAAATGACTTTCAAATGAAAAATGTATTAGGTTTGGTTCCTTAGTCAATTATCAACACTGGAGGAAATTTATAACAACCAAATACATACAAGCCAGCTCTACCAATACTATGGCTCGAGCAGAGACCCCTTTTTGAAGTGAGGAAAACAAAAAAGCAGGCCTGAATGCCCTCCCTCTGTCACCAACAGAGGTGCCCAGGGGCACATTACAGCCAAAAAATTAATAAATCAGCTTGACATAGTTTGCACAGTATATCATTCCCAGGATAATTTCTTTTGACCAGAAGAGGTTAGGGAAAGATCACACAGGCATTCAACCTGCAGATCAGTGGATGGACAGCTGTCATTTATCTAGCCTGCACAGCCAGAACCTTACTTGTATCACATAGAACAAATCCTCGTTTTTCCTACTGAAGAACCTTAGACTTAAAAAAATAAACCCAAAACCCAAAACAAACAAACAAAAAAAACCACCAAAACCCCCCCACATCACCACCAGTTCTCTGCATGCCTTTTCAAATAAGCTATAAATGTATCACTCATGCTGAACTCAGTGATGCTTATAACTGGGACATAAGATGTCTTTTAGCAAGCTGTATGGTAAGTCTGAAGTTCACTTCCTATCATAAGGAAAATACACACAGTAGCCAGCAGTTACTACAGTAATTTCCCCGCACAGATTTAGAGAATTTTCTTCTGTGAAAACAGGCAGCTCATGTCAGGTGGCATTTAATTGGAAAATACCTAGACAGCAGCAGGGAAAGCCTCCCCCCACATCCTCCTCTACCAGGAAATTGCACCAGCAGCAGCAGCAAACTGATAGCAGGAGATTCAGCTTTCCAAACCCAGGCTGTTTGCTGACATTGCCCCATGGCACATTTACATGATAAATGTAACAACTCTGCAGGGCAGGAAATGGGAGTTGGAACAAAAGCACAAGGAACATGGGAGAGAAGTGATCTCCCAATACTGCCAGTTTACACTGGGTATTTGTGAATTGGACATTAAAAAAAAAAACAAAACATAAATGAATGGGAAAAGTAAATCCTCTTCTGGGTGAGCAACTGTCAAAGGAATTTGAAAATTCCACAGTTACTAGACCTTCTTTCATACTATGTTATATAAAGCTGCTCACATGGAAGCATCACTCCTGCAAACTGTTTTCTCAGATTATAGCACCATTTACTAAATCACCACAAACACAGAAAGGCTTTTTGGAATGCCATGGCTATTATGAACAATGTTTATAGGCAAACTACTTCCCATGAATGAAACCAAGTTACCATCCTTCTTTTCAGTATAAACCGATTGTCTTATGGTGGAGACTTTGTAATCCTTTCTCAGACATACTGACAAAATGTTACACAACAGCAAACAAATGATTCAATTCATTATGACCAGTGCATTCTGAAGCTTTTTTTATTTAAGGCAGTTATAACCCTCCAGAATTATCCAGGACAATGTGTGTATGTGTTACAAGGACCAAACAAATTGCATACTTTCATTTTACATGAATAGGAAATTAGGCTAGCAAGGTTCCCACAGCAAGAGACAGACTTCAGCAGCCTAATTTAATCATAACCCCCTTGCTAGGAAGTTCATTATGCAGCATCTACTCCTTAAACTGAATAGGTGTCTGCTGGAAGAAGTTTACTGGATACATAGTTGATGGCTCAATAGATACCTGTCAGCTATAAAATTTCACTTCCTAAAAGGCAAGTTCTTGTCTGAGAAATTCCCATCCTTTAATTTGGTATTTTGAAAGGTCCGGTCTAAGAATTTCTGTAGCTGTACATATTTAAAAAGCTTCATCTCTTACAAAAGCAACAAGCAAACCTAATTCAAACTGCTCCCCCAACTCTGTAGTCAAGACATCCCTTCCATAAAGTGAGCCAAAAATACTTTTCCAACCCCAAATCGAGCAGCCACCTCATAACTCTAATCTGTTATGAAATTCCGTGCACTTGACCTTCAGAGGTCTTCAAAAACGTCAGTCTGAGGTGTTGGGAAACATTTGCACTGTGGCTTGCATCAGAGAGAAGGGAGCAGCTATTGCGTCTGCCACACCACCAACAAACCCTGCACACATTGCAATTCCCTTTAAATAAGCTTAACCCAGACAGTTCCTGATAAGAACACAAAGGAGCACTCACAGCCATGAGGATCAAAATGCCAAAAGAGCTTTCCTCAACAAGCCCATTGTGCTTTGGATTGTTACAGAAGTAAGCAGTTATTACACTAGTTAATTCAGGCAGGTAACACTTGAGAGGAAGGGAGAGCAGAATATATTAGACATTACTGAAATTCTCTTCCTCCCTCTTAACCAGCTGGGAGAAACTAATATCTGACCATTTCTTCATATACAAAAATAGAACATCTGGTGGGTTATTGTTTGGGGGTTTTTTTGTATTTAACTTCAGTGCTTCATTCCCTGCTTTTCAGCAGGTGATGTTAAAACAGAAATTTCCACCTTTCATCCAAACACAGTCCTCCATACCATATTCACATAAGCATACACCTGCCATAGGTATCTTGGTCTTGTGAGTCCACAATGAGACAGGTAGTGGACATGTCAGAAATTTCATGTTTCAAGTTTCAAATGAGAAAACAGTAATAGATAGATCATGTGTACTGTAAAGCAGATCAACCCCCAACTTGTTACCTAATTTTCCCTCTCTCATCTCCCTTTGTGCCTCCCCCTAGTAACTCCACTCCTTCAACAGAATTAAAAGTAAAAAAATAAACCAGGAAGTGATCTAAAGGTACTCCAATCCGGAGAGAATTATACAGGTGCAGAAATTCAGGTAAGTCATGTATTAAAACTAATTTTATAATATGAAAATATCTAGGATGAAGGGTATCACTATAAATCCAAAAAATTACAAAACCCCCAAAAGTTCTTTTCATTGCTCCTTGACTCTAGTCTCCCTTTATTAAAAGATTAGGAAGACAATCAATTCAGGTTTTCCTGATCTTCACCAACATAGCTTTATTTTTTGAAGTTATCTAAACTAAACTGACACACAGAACAATTACAGTTAAGGCACCAAGTGACATTTACCCCGAATTCACAAAGATTCTTTTAAAGGAAATTTCCTATAGTGCAAACTTCAGTATGCATCAGCCAAATGGGAGAGGGAAAAACAAACATCAAATTGATGGCTGACACAAAGCTTTTCATTCCAAAGCAGATTGTGTACTCCAGCAGCACGGGGAAAGGAAAAGAATATTGGAACCAACTGAGTGCAAGGACTGCTCTGACTCTGTATTTTTAGTGTTGGCATTTTTCTCCTAACTTCTAAGACTTTTAATCATGCAAATAGCGGAGGTACAACATTCAAAAGGACAAACCACAACTGCTGAGCACAGTTGTGCACAGCAGAGCACACTCCCCCAGGGGAGCTTAGCCTCCCCTGCTCAAGGAAAGACAGCCAATGAGGTTTGTTGGGAAGAAGCAACCCAAAAACAACCTCAGTGGAGGCCTCCTCAAAACAGCTCTCCTCCAAAACCCCAGCAGGGCTCCTTCTGCCTGCCAGGTCATCAGAGCCAGTTCCTGGCTGCCTTCCCTCACAGAGTGGAGCAGCACCTGCCCTCGATGCATTCTGACAACTGGCATAATTTCAAATATTCACTGCCAGTTAAAATCGGCCCCTTTGGCTGTGCTTTGATTTTTGGCAAACCACTGGTCTTTGAAGGTAACCAATCATGGCTATTCCACATTTGAGATGTAAACAAAAATAGCAGAGTCTCATGGATCTTTATCTCTGTATAAATAAAAAGAGGTAATTAAGTCTAGTTCCAGAAATAACTTGCAGTACTACATTAGTATGCTGTATTGATATTATTAAACAGAAGTGTTTGGGCATGTTTGTACCTAAGGGAAAGGAAAGCGAACAGGACTGCCATGTTTCAGGGGAAAGGGGGGGAGAGGGTGTCCCTGGATTAAAAAAATACATTACTATTTTTGCTTTGTAGGGAAGAATTAGCTGTTAGTCTGACCTCTTTATGCTATATCCAAACTGATTTTTGTTCCTGAGAATGTTCCTAGCAAATGAATACTTAGCTTTAACAGTATTAGCACCAGATGTGATCAGAAATAAAGACACGAACAGCAGCATTCTTCCCTCAACAATGCAGAGATCTAACTGAACAATATGCTGCTTAAATGCAAGCAGTTATTTAGAATTTTGCCCGTCTCCCACTTCATCAATAGCTGAAAACATAACTTTAAAAAGCCATATCTTGATGCTATCTATACAACAAATTTAGCTTTTATTGAAATTCTAGAAATTAGAGATATTTGATTTGCTCTACTAACATCTTTACAAGTTTAAAATACTGAGTTTTGAAGAGAAACAACTGAGGTAAAAGCTAGTGCAAAATAAAACTAGAACCTAATTCAAGAATTTGAGAATCCATTCCTGACAGATCTTGTTGCTAACATGTAAATCCAATCTTAGTTCAAATACAGGGCAAGCAGAATAGTACAGTTTATCAAATTCTTCAGGGATACTCTTCAGGCAACTCTTTAAATACATTTACTAGATGGACTGATGAACATTATTTTCCCAACAATGCAGCTGTAACTCCTGCCAGTCCAAATCTGCTGAATCCCAGCACCTCTACTTATTTATGCATAATTGGTGCATAAGTAAAAAGCTGTTTATCTTCATTCTAAACTCTTTACTGAAGAAGATTTAAGTAGACAAAGAGGAGATATGTAGAAGCAGCAGCCTCATGATTTATTAAGACTGATACTAACCATATGAGCTAGCTTGTTGAAGAAGCAAAGTTGAATTGCTATTTTTGGCAGCAGATGTTAATAGGACTCAAATGGTTTTGGGCAAAGCAGTAGTGTAACTCCAGAGACACGGGGATTAACAGCTCCACTCCTCTTTTAGAGGAGGTTACTCCTTTCTGAGTCACTACACTGATCTCATGAAACCTATTACTGAAGACCTTTTTTCCGGTCAAACAGAAGAATGGCGATGTGATGCTAATTCTCTCTGACAAGTATAGTTCACTCCACATGTAAGCCACACGTCTCTGCAGTTCACCAACTTGTCAAGCCAGCAACTCAGATCCAAACTTTACTGATCAATTCTACAGTAACTCAAATCCAAGCCTGACTAAGCTCAGCAACCCAGCTGCATGCAGTTCTAAATAAAGACAAAAAAAAAAATTAATTCATCAACAACAGTTAACATACAAGAATGAATACTTGGGAAGAAATCTCAAGCCATGTTCTCATGCCAGCAGCAGCAGAGGTGCTCTAAGTCACCTCAAAGGCTACAGTAAGACACAGTAGCTATCTATTAAGTATAAAACTCAGTACGGCCTTTCTCTCCTCAAGTAAGAGGACTAGGCAAAACTCCGGATTGAAGTTTGATCAGATTCTCTGTGCAGCAAACAGGAGAGGCCCAAGAAACTCTCACTTTAAAAAACTTCACACTTTGCACCTTCAGTAACTTATGCATCTGCCACCTATCCTCCCCACTCCTACCCAACAAAGTCCAAAATCTCCCACATATTGCACCCATTTGTTTACTGTTAGAGCAATACACAGCCCTACATGCTTTGCACCCTTCTCTCCCCCACGCCAAGAAGTTGTGGGTCTCTGTTTCCACAGGGTACTTTTACTTCTTTGGCAAGATGTCCTTTAAGGTGATAACATTCTAGTTTCCCTTAGGAGAAGAAGCAAAGCCAAAAAACAAAGATCACCAAGGCAAATAAAAATCCCCACAGGCAGAGTAAGTTATATTTTAATTTACTCCAGCTAGACTTGCAGGAGTAAATTAAAATCTGCTGCTTTTGCCTTGGCAGACAGACTCCTGCAACAGCAACTCTTCCCAAGTACACCCTGAGCTACCACCAACAGGTAACAGTGCTTTCTCTGCTTCTAACAAGGGGATAAAAGTAAAATTGCTGGGTCAGATTAATCTCTGACAGTCTGGTACAGGCTAGCAACAACATCTGCCTCTGTGCTCCCTCCTCAGATTTCAGCCTATGCATAAACAAGCAATTCACAGGCAGTCTTACTTGAGGCGGCCAAGAAGTTACTACACCATGTAGGTATGGTCACAGAATCTTTCAAGGGAGGGATCCCCCCCATAAAAATAGAAATTGGAATAGCAGCTCACAACACTGCAATAGGACTATGAAAGAACAAATTAGGATAGGGTCAAAGGAACAATAAAATTCCTCCCCCAAATACACCAGCCAGGGAAAACAAAGTGCAAAACAATGCAAAAAGTGGAAACAAAAGTTTAGTGTTCTCCCTCCTTCTGATATGGCTGGAGCACTATCAACAGAAGCCATTAAATAAGGCAGACAAACACGTGAAGAGCCATGTGGCTGCTTCACATTCAAAGTAACAAACAGTGTATGCATCTTACTACCCAAATGCTACCTTTTAGAGGACCCTTCAGAGCACCTCCATTTTATAGAGTTCAACTTGAATTACAGTAAAGTTACAGTTGAGTTCAACTTGAATTACAAATGGAAAATTAATCAAAAATTTTAAAATAAACCAACTTCAAAATTTCAGGCAAACAGAAGAGTCTGATCACCAGATATCTCTTCTGCTTGAGAGACTGTAAGGGCAATTTTCAGAGTTACTGTTGATGCAGAGGAATACTGCCTCTTTCCCCCATCTGGACTTCTCTAGATGGCCCAGAATCCAGCCTCACACTTCTACTGGGACGCATCATACCACATTTCATACCTGGCTTCAAACTTGTAACAACAAGGAAAACCAAGTTTATAGCATTCTTTCATATCCAAGCAGGGAATGGGAGCGTGTAACACACAGTTTCCATATGCACCCACATACACAGACCCTGTGGTCACAAATGCTTCAGAACTAGCCAGAACAGATGAAGAAGCCCTGTATCTTAGACAAATGTTACTTCTTTTTAAAGGAGAAACCTGGTCTGATGCAGTATAATTTGCCTGTTCATGGAAAACAATCAAGAACCTGTGAAAATTATGAACTCCGATAATAAAACAGATAAATAGAATATCCAAATGAATAATTAGAATTATACCATGGCTCCATTTATACTGTGGCCTTCTTAAAAGTATGAGTAGAAAATTCATAGTGTTAGAAAGACAAAGAAAGCAGTTTAAGTTTTACTGCCAGTTCAGCATACCACAGGACTCCCTCCAAGTAATGGCACTATTACAACAGTACTGCAGCCAAAGCTATCCTGGCATCCTAGAGAAGAAAAATAAGCAGCCCACACATAAAAACAATCATTAGTTAAGTTTCCATGAACAACAAATGTGTATAGTACAAAAGGCTACATGGCAGCATCTTCCTCCATCTACCACCCTCCCCTCAGGCAAATTGTCTTAACACTACAAACCATTTCTCGGTGCGTGCTGGTGACTGTCACCATTGCAGGATGAGCTCTCAAAGCAGAACCTGCTCTTAAAACGGCTGCAGAGATTTACGCAGCAATAGACATCAACACCGTAAAAAACAAACCAACCCCACCCCAGTGGAAGAACTTGCTAGCAATAGGAAACTGCAACTGCCGAAGGAAGAAATCCCAGAGCCTCTAAAAATTTTAAGGGAACAGCAAGAAAATATTTCCATCTGCATAACTGATTAGTGAGCAAATAACCTATTAGAAACTAAATAGTGGAAGTATTTTCTTAAATTTAGTTTAGCTTGCTTCATTTCTACCTCCATAATATTTTGATCTTGGAATCCAGAAAGAGCTTGAATGTGGTTGTCAAGACAGCCAAAACACTCAGAGTGCTTCAATAAAACTTCAGAAGCTTTAAGTATCAGCACCTTTGTATCTAAAAATCTTTCATACCTTTTCTCTGTATCCTCCCATGGGCAGCTCCACACAGCTCTGGCTCTTTCTCTCCTCGTTCTCTGTTCCTCCTGCAGTTCCAGCTCACTCCTTCCTGTCCCTAGCACAGTCACCTAACCCTGTCTGTCCCTCGTACAACATCTTACCCTTTCTATCCCTTGCACCACCTCCTGTCCTTTGCTCCTCACAGCCCAGCCAGCAGACTCCAGCTGCCTTCCTCCCATCTAACTCCCTCTTTATCACATCCATAGCTGGGAGGCATGGCTATTCCCACTCTTGGATAATTTAGACAGTTGTAATATATCAAGGGCAAGATTGCCTTCAGCACCATCTCCATCTGTCTCCTCACACTTGAATTTCCTTTTCTTTCTACCTTCTACAAGCTCCTATTGAAGTCAGCTTGTGTCAGGCAAATGAGAGGGCTTTTTCTTCTAGTTTTTAATTTTGTTGGGGTTTGTGGGTTTGGGGTTTTCCTCAAAGAATTCCACAAAGTGGAAACATTAGCTCTGAACCACTTGAAAGAGAACCTTCCAGTATAAAATTCTGTGATTGATACAAAATAATCTGCTGCCTACAGTCTTATTTAGAAGAGCATCCTCCTTTCGAACCTGGCAATTTGTTAGTTTCAAATAAACTTTAGGTTCAGTAAATATTCCAGTACAAAGAACCACTTTTGCCCTCTTCCACATTTGCTGAGATTAGAGATCATGTTCACTAGAATTCAAGTACTGCCAAGGATGGCAAGTGTCTGTACTTTGCACAAAACAAGAGAGGAAAAGAATATCTACTCATTTGGCTGCCAACTGGGACTTTTCCACTTGTGAATCATAAGGTATGTAGGATAAGCCTACAGGGCAGCACAGAACAATTGCTTCTGTTGTGAAGAGTTCTTCAATTTAATTCAGAATAAAATTGCTAGAGGGTTGTTAGGCAATTATCTCTGTCAGCATCTCGACTCCACTGAGTTCAGCTAACCACCCAGGAAGCAGATACTGGTTCTTTCTGTGGTACAGCCCTGCAATCCATCCCCATCACATGTTTTCAGTAACACTTCTTAGAGTAAAGATTCTCCGAGACACAGTTCAACTTTCCAAGTTTCTATCCCTTGTGATCTGTTTCTAGTAACTGTGGTACAGCTTTCTGCAGGTTTCAGCTTGTAGAAATGATAGATGTGAGAAGCTGAATCACAATTAAGTGCATGGGTTTGCTTGCACAAAAAGACCAGAAACAGCCCTTCACAGGGTGGTATTTGAAAGCGTTTTCAAAGACTTCAGACAAGACCTCATATACAAAACCGAGGACTTCTCTAGAAAATTCTCAATTTCGTCACCTAGAAGCATACAAATCTTTTAGTTACAAACTGGTAACGAAGACAGAAGGGAAGGGGAAAAAAAAACAACCAACCAAAACAAAGAAACGGCGAAGCCCATACTATGTGATAACCCGAGGATCCCAGTTACTCGTCTGGACGCCCTGAGCGCACACAGCGGTTCAAACGACCTCTCGCTTCCCCGGCTCTCCCGGAGTCAGCACGGGAACAGCACACGTTCCGAGCGCCAGCGCCAGCGGCTCGCGGTGCGTCCCGCCGGTCTGGACAGCCGGAGCGCATCGCGGCGGGGAGCCGAGACCACCGGCCGCTCTTTGTTCGGGGACCCCCGCAGGGCCCGGTGCGGCTCCTCCCGGTGCGGAATGCGACAAGGCTCTCCCTGCCGACACCGCCGCAAGCCTGCGGGCATCGCCGGCGCCGGGGCACGGTGCGTTCCGTGAGTCACTAGAGGCAGGACCCGTCTCCCCCCGCCCGCAGCGAGCGGCTGAGTCACGCTGCCCCGAGAGGGAAGAGGGAGATGCGGGCAGCCCCGCAGCCACCCCCGCCCCGCCCCGCCCGCCGCGTTGCGCTCACCGAGCCCGGCCAGCCGCTCCACCAGCCCCGCGGCGCGGAGGGTAGCGGGGCCGTGGTCCACTCCCCGCCGTTTCTGCGAGACAAAGAGAGGGGGAACGCGTCAGACAGCGCTGCCTGCACCCAAGTACGCAAGCCCCGCCGGAGAGGGGGAGCCGCGTGACGGCGGCACCCGGCGCCCCCCGCGATGCTCACCTGGCCCCTGGAGAGCGGGGCTCCCACCAGCGCCAGGGAATGCGCCCGCCGGTGCAGCTGACGCGGGTTGCCGGGCTGGGCGCGGAGCAGGCGGGCGAGAGCCCCGCGCAGGGCCATGGCGGGGCGATGCTGCCGCGCGCCGCCCGCCAC
>VZUI01038086.1:0-16526 GCA_013401135.1 Cettia cetti | reverse complement strand
CTCGGCCCGGCCCGGCCCGGCCCGTTCCGGTCCGCCGCGCCATGCCCGCACCTGCCGCGGCCGCGCCGGGGTCGGCGCTTCCCAAGCCGGTGAACGGCACGGCGAAAGCGTCCGGCGCAGGGGTGATGCCTTAGGGGCGGCCTGTAATAATTGCTGTGTTTCTTGAAGTGCGAGGTCGGAAAATATGATTACTTAACAAAACACAGGCTTGCTTTGTGTAGTACAGCATAATTTCAACAATGTCAGCAAAAGAGAAAACTTTGAAAGTCCATCTAAGCTCAGAAAATGTATAGTATACTTCAGTTGGTTCTGACTTTTCATAAAGCCCAAAAAAGTTCATTCAAGTAGCATAGCAATTGATAAGCATACATTGATAATGAAGTTTGTGTTTCTGCCCCTCGTTCCTTCTTCCTCCTCACCCATGAATGTAATGCACTTCTGTGGATAGTGCCTGCCAGGAGCTGCTGGCCTCCCACTGCATCTCCTTGCTTGGCTGGTCGCAAGAGCATGTTGATTTACACAACGGCCTGTAGGACACAGCTCTTCCTCTGTGCCAGCAGTGCCATGTAGTTGAGCTGTGAGACTGAGGAAATTGTGCAGCCTGTACCCAAGCTGCTGCCTGCAACATCCCACTTCAAACACTGTCTGTCTGTTTGGCATAGGACATAGGACAGGAACAGGGAGGCACAGAACAAAGAGAATAACACCCCTCGACATGGAAAAGGTACAGGGCAGGAGAGGGCCTGGGAAATATCAAGGGATGGTGACAAATGGATAGCCCAAACAATACAGGTCCTGCTTTGGCAGAGATCCAAATGGTGTCTTCCCCCACACAGTCCACCAAGAAGCACTTGTTTGTGTCACATTAAAATAAAAGAATCATTACTGTGTCAGGTCTGTGAAAGAAAGGGGAGGGGAGGTGAGCTGAGCTGGAGGCTGAGAGAATTCATGGTAATATTCCTTTCCTGTTGCATGATCCTCAGAGATTAGAGGCGGCTTTACCATCAAAACAGAACCATGGGGGTGGCAGGTTGCAACAGTAGGTGAGAAGAAATAGTCTAAGCTGAACAGCTTCCAAAAAAAGGGCCATGGGATCAAACATCCTTGGGAAACAGATATGACCTCCATTTTCAGTTGAAACAATTCCACTGAGATTTACTTGGGCCAGCTTAATTTAACATAATATGCTGACACTCACTGGATTGGGTAAATTTAATAAAAAATATGATTTATGAGGACATTTGCTGTGCTCTTCTGTTAAGCAATAAGTTTATGGTGGGATTCATGCTTTATTCAGTAGGATGACACTGGAAATGAACCAGACCAAATTATCACAGTGTTTTGGGTAGGCTGCCAAGCACAAGGATCAACTGTTCCAAGAAGTGCTGTAAGAACTCAGCTTCTGTAGCTCTCACTCAGAACCCTGAGTGACATTCTTAGATTTTTTAGGGGGGATGGAAAAGGATAGAAATGAGATATTTTCAAGCCATAGTCCTAAAGTCCAGATTTTGGCTCTGATTGGAACAAGTCAAAACAAGTGTGTGTGTCTGTGTCCCCTTGAAACAAAGCATTGTATGGATTTAATGGGAAGCCCATTTCCATTCTGGGAGATGTTCATTCCCCAAGTCCTTTCCTGTCCATAGCTCAACATGGGTCAGAGACCATCACCCTGGGGCTTCATGTTAAAGCAACTCCACGTCAGAGAGACGTCTCATTTAATACATCATATTTAGTCAGGTAAGTATTTGTTTCCATATGTTAGTTACATATCCAAGCTTAAACCCCTGTTTTTTTTGGGTTTTTGTTGGTTTGTTGTTTTTCTTTTCCCTAACACTTACCATTGCTTCCTAACCACACAAACCTAGGGGCAAAAGGAATTTAGGTGACTAATAATTAAGTGTGGCAACATACAAACTCTAGGTTCCTGTTTGCCACAGCACATTACCTTATGCCATTCTCCCACAGTCACCTGCAATACATAGGGAAAGGCAGATACCTCAGTGGCATCCATAGCTACCAGCTTGCCCAATACCGCTCCACCCAAAACCAGCCACTGTGAACATACTAAGCTTACACAGGAAGAATTGTCTTCAGTGGAAGGAACCAGAACCATTGCAGCATGGAGTATGTGTTAGACACCCTTTGCCTCCTTCCTGGGCTTTTGCCTCGTGCTAGGTGTGTTTTCAAACCCTCTTGCCTGTAGAGCTCCATACCATACTGAACATTTGACTAGGTAGGTGTCTGTGACAGTACGAAACTCTTCTACAGCTGGGTCACTCAGCTCCTTCCTTTTCATTTCCCTCCCCACTTCCCACCTAGAAGGATTGAAGATATATAGTGCAAGCCCCCTTCCCTTCTCTACAGAAGCCTTCTCACCCTTTCTAGACACCAACCAGTTGCCCTCTGCTCCAGGTGGGAGTAAAAGCCCTCAGTTCTCTGGATTTCCCGAGAGTGCCCTGATAATCAGTATATTGAATTTTGAGAGTATGGACATTGTGTATAATACCAATAAGCATTGTCTAAGAATGCTTAGAGACTGGATCCTCTTTGGAGTGTGTGTGAGGGAATATTGGAGAAGGCATGAAACGAGCACAAAACAATCAACTCACCTCAAGACATCCTGGGGCAGAAGTATAGAAAAAACAGATACAAATATACAATCTGGGGAAAACTCCACATGAAAACTCTATGGAACTTGGTTACTTCTAGATTTAGGCATTAGCTAAGTAAGAGAGAGCCTTTATGGCCATCCTAACCACATCATCTTCAGTACGACCTCAAAATTAAGCATAAGACCCAAATCAAAATGAAGCCTTTAAGTCACAGGATTAAGATCTGCTCTGATCCAGCACTTACTCTTAACCTGCTTTATTAAGAGGATAGCATTACCAACCATTTACAGGAATTAATAAGGCAGAGGAGGTGATGAAAGAGTCCCGATTGCTCAGCAGGTCAGTAGCAGAACCCAGTTTCTGTCTTCTTCCCTGTAACAGTTCCTGTGGCTTACTGACCCCTAACCAAACTGTGTCATCCTCATGAAGCCTGCCTTCCCTGTTTTAGAGAGAAGACCCATTTGATTTTTATGTTACTTTAAGCTGTAATAACATTTAAACTTGATGTGGATCATTTATGAATTCCAAATACTTGCCTGGGTTTTCTCAGGCAAGTCCTATTGCTATAAAGTAGCTTTTGCTTAACAGGCTTTGTGCCAGACAACTTTTAGTCAACATAAAACTTCCTAAGCCAGATCATCCTGGAACTAGGAAACATGGGATCTTGTGCCCTAAATCCATCATTTTTGGTTACTTATGCAGAATCAATAGTCTCAAGAGTAGACCTAAACTCCCTGTTTCTCTGAATAGAAAGCTTCATCCAGGTTAGGCAAGGCATAGCTGGAAGAGTTTTGCAGCATCTCTGCTGGTCTGTTTGCATATTTTTTACTAACAAAAATCTATAGTAGCTAACTCTGTCCTCTTGACAACTCATAGACTATGCATTTAGTATAGCAGCTAAAAGAAAGGACATTCATTAGAGTAGTTAATGGAAAGCATGCCACGTTCTGAGATACGTTGTATAGATTTAGGAAGATTTGCTGTCATGTAGGACAGTCAAGAGTCTTTGAATTTCTTTATCAACTGGAAGAGCTGTAAAAGAAAAAAGAACCATATGGTATTACTGACAATAGTTTCTTTTTCATTGTGCATAACTGAATAAGCAGCTTATTACCCATTGCACGTTCTGAGATTTTGGCATTATAATTCCTGAAATGTCAGACTTCAGGAAGAGTGACCAAGGATCTGGTGAGCTGTAGTTCTGTCTGCACAGACAGCTACTTCCCCACTACCCACACTGAGCTTACTGAAAACCTGACAGATTGAGGTCACAGTGGACCAGCATCTATTGGCAAAGCCTCTTGAGACATTCTCTGGGTTTCTTATGAAGGGAATAAATGGCCCAAAAGAGTGCAAGGCTTGTGCCTCATTTTTACTTGTTCCTAGGAGAAGCTGCTGCCAAGTTCAGTTGTTTGTTGTTCCTACACGAAAAGCTGCTGTTGCCAGGTTCAGTAGTTTGTTGTGGTTTTTTTTTGGTTTGGGTTTGTTTTTTTTTTTCCCCCAGTGAGCATAGGTTGGGGGTTTTTTCCTGCACCAAGAGATTAGGCGTATTCAGGCCTGGAAATAAACCTTATTTAATGATCCAATGGTTACATACTGGAAGATCCTTATTTTTGCAATCATTTTGACATCCAGCAGCACCCACAAGTAGTCCTTGGGATTATTTGACTCTGATTAACCATCATGGAGCCCTGGGAGGACATGGTAGAAGAATAGAAAATAAAGTAGTCCTTGGGATTATTTGACTCTGATTAACCATCATGGAGCCCTGGGAGGACATGGTAGAAGAATAGAAAATATGGTATGAAGAAAAGTATATATGATGACGTTTATGAAGGATTATTTTAAAATGTTGTAAGAAAGAAAAATAATCAGATAAGACTTCAGGCTTTTATCTGGTTTGTTCTTACCCATCATAAAAAGAGATAAAAGCTTAAAGGAATATTATGTTTCTTCTCAATAAGTTTTGAGAAGTCCCAAATACAGTTTGCTTTCAGCTCCTACGAGAGCTGTCTTAGTACCCTCTCTAGTTAAACACATTCTTCTTCCACAGGAAACTTCCACAGGGAGTGATGCAAAGTGAGCAATAAAAATCTTCTTTTCAACAGAAACAAAACATAATTTGGCATTTACATTTTGTGTACACCGAGACTGAGAAATAATTTACAATGGATGGGTAAGGCAAGACGTAGTGGTAGGTAAAATACAGCTAAAATATTACTCAAAGGCAGGTTTAAACATGAATGTGACCAGGAAAGGAAAGTCTATGGTAATTATTATTGTAACTGAAATCCACAATGCACTATTGATTTACCAACAAATAAACAAATAGAAAAAGCACTGAGAGTTTTCTGAATCTATTGAATGAGAACAATCATGTCACAAACCATTGTTTAAAAATGTGTGAAATGACAAATGAAATTCATGACATACTGAATTTGTAGAGATTATACCACATGTGTAAATCCAGCCATGTTTGTCCAAGGCTCAAAGCAAATGGAAACTAGGGCCAACGCAGCTTTTACGTCTTAAAATGAAATTATGATCTTAATGCTTATGATAAGAAAGGAAAGAGGAAGGGAGTTCCCCTGGTTAAGTAATCTCTATTTCACCTTGATATCTTCCTTTGTGCTTTCTATTTGGAATCTGATTAAAAGCAGAGCTGAGTGCCATATATTGCAAATACCCCCTGCACAGCTGAGTACTTTCTATGGGACCAGCTCTTTTAGTGGCTTTTTTTTCTTTTTTTTTTCCTGATGTTGGTGTTTGTTGGCTATTTTCGTTTGATTGGTTTTGCTTTCTAACATCAAAGTAGAGGTGTGTTAAGATGGTGCTGACAAAATCTGCATGTCAAATAACATTACCTTACTTAGTTCATGTGCTTCCTAGAGAGAGCACAGATCTGTGTTTAGAGCAGGTGAGAGTGGTAAGGGAGGTGGAGGCAAAACAAATGCCCACTTGTTGATAGAGAGAAAATAGTTCACAGTCTACGTACAGTTGTTTTTTTACTGCAAGTTGTTTTATAATTACATATATTGCTGACATTTGTATTGCTCTGACTGTGGGAATGAGGCTGTAAGAGTTCAAAACCACAAGTAATAAGCTACTTCAATTTAACTAAGGGTGCCCAAACTCAGAATTTCAGGGCTAAGAGTGCAAAGTTCAATGTACAATTAATAGACAGGGTACCTTTTCTTTCCCTGCGATATGATACTGACTCACAACTTTTAAGATCAGTTTTAAGGTCACATTGTTTGACTTTCAGCATAAACTAAGCTCTTGAGTTTCACCTGGCGATTCTCAAATCCAGCATGTAACATTAGAAAGGCCTTAAACCCCAGTCTCAAGACTGAATGGCAGTGATTCTACCTCCTGATCTGTTCTCTCCAGAGCCAAGTGCTCTTTCAGTGTAAGCTTTGAAAGTTGTTTGCATTGACTGGTACTTATATTTCTCATTCAATTTCAGAAGCTGCATTATCTATAAGGCAATTCACAGTTAAATACTTAGCCAAAATAAAACATCTAGCATGGCTCTTGCCTTGGCTAAGTCAGTAATATAAGCTGGGCATTACTGTGCAGTTTTGTGCCAGAGCATTTTCTCATATTTTTCTCTAATTGAAACAGAAAAAAATTCCTTGATGCAGAGGTTACTAGGTAAGGTTCAGAAGTCTCACATATCACCCTAGCCTATTTTGCCATTCAGGACTAGCTCTTTCAGATATCTTCTCATATTTTGCTTAGCCTGATTTAAGTGCTCTATGCAACAAGGCTCTCCCCCTTTGAACATTAGAGATCAGGTGTATTTTGCAGCATGACTGGTTGACCTTAAAGACTGCATCTAACATCAAGTGAAACAGAAAATATGTAATATTGGGGATGCAGTTTATTACTGGTCCATACCTCCATATCTCTCCTGCTCTGCATCACTTATGTCTGCAGCAGACATGACCATTTCCATCATAGGAGATGAAGTTGTTTGTTCTCCCCTCAGACCGCAGCTTCCCAACAGCAGTGCAGGCTGCACAGGGAGCTCTCAGTGCTGAATAAGGAGAGAATATACTAATGGAGATTCATCATGCAGATAAAGAAGAGTAGTTTTGACCTTAGTGTATCATGAGTAAGACACCAAGCTGGAGTCTGAAGTACAAGTATCCACCTGTCTCTTGGGAAATCCTCTGTTTGTTCTGTGATAACCATAATGCTGAAAACAGGCGGGCACCGATGAAGACGTAAGACCAAGTACAAAGGAGGTACAAGCAGGGTGACATTTCTAAACAAAGTAGAAAAATGCCTACTTTCACCAGACCTGAATTTTAACTCTGATAGTTTGCAAGGGCTTACCTGGAACTGTACCTCAATTAAATATTCATTCACGAGAAAAAAATATTTGTTTCATAGCAAACAGCTCGTATACAATGTACAAATGGTTACATATATCCTTAATTGGTTTTCAACCACCCTGCTAAACACTGAGGGCAAACTAAATCCATTTTATGTCAAGGCTGCAGATACACAGTCACCTTATCTAATCAGCCCCAGCTGCCCTAAAGGCAGTAACTCAGAAACAAAGAGGCTACCAAACCAAATAACTTCTGTGAGGCCTTGCTGGAGGAGAAGGGGATCAGGTTGATTACTGTTCACCTGCCACTCTGAGGCATGCAGGTAACCTGAAACAAAGGGAGTTTTCAGTGCTTCCTAATGACACACCTACCCTGTGAAGTAATTACCTCTGACGCATGACACAAAAGGTAAACAACAAGTCTTGTAGCATGTTGGCTAGCAACTCGCCAAAACACTTTGGAAAATATCAGTATGCCTCCTTTAAAATTCTGGGTGAATTTCACCTGTTCACAGCAGGTAACTCAGGACCTGAGCATTAACTGAGTAGCACTTAAGCCTTCAAAATAAAGTTGATGTGCTGCCTTGGATGTAACCAGGATTTCACACAGACTTGATTTGCTCCTAGGAAGAACACAGCTCAGCAGTTCATTTATTTAATAAGCTAGTTATCTTTTACAAGTGGCATGATGAATTCTTTGGTCTCTTTTAATAAAAGAGAAATGTCAAGATGAGAGGGGAAAATCTGTTGTATGTAACCTTTTAAACCCCTTCTGTGTTATGGTTTTATTTGTGTGATGTCTCAGCATTTGCCAGCAACACCTTTGGAGCCAGATTCATTGGTCCACTGCTGTTTTCACCTTCAAGCACTTCCAGTGTGGGAGGAGAAGGGTGAGGTGCTGCTGGGGGCAGAAGTAGGGTGTTGTGTCCCTTCACCTGGTATCATTTGAGCATAAGGACTGGGTGACTTCAGAGCTGGTGCTTCATAAGCTAATTGTTCAGTATGTTTAATTATCTCAGAGCGGTAAAAACACTGTTGTTGCAGCAATCAGAAATGAAGCAGGGTTTCTGTATCTAAGAGGTTTGTCTGGTTTTCCTACCCATGCCATTTGGCCTTATGAAGCTTGCTTTTTGGCCTCATGGACTTTGTTTTGGGTAATTTAGTACAAACATATATCCACTAGAAATCTTCATAGTCATACCTTGGATCATGTCCAAAGCCAGGCCCAGTTTGTTCCTGAGTGAGACCAGGAGCACAAGAGCTGAGAACACCTTGTAGTCCTGGGTGAACCATATTGTCCCTAAGGCATGCTACGCTGTTACGTGCAGCATTTTCCTGTGAGAAAGTGGGCTGCCCTTTGTGGCTCTCCCTGACTGTGTTTTGCCTGTCATGGCAGATGTAGAAGGAGGGGGAAGCACAGCATCAAGCTACAGCCTTCTTTTGCAGCATTCCGATGTAGGGCCGTTGCTGTGAGCGCTGGGGCTGCTGCCACAGTAAGGGCCGTGCCAGGTATCATGGCCTGTTTCTGACCCAGTGCCGAAGCGCCCAGGACAGACTCCCTTCAGAGTGTCCGAGTCTCTGGATCTCGGGATGCAAGTGGCTTCTTGCCTGCCACTCACAGGGAATGTGGTCTTTGAGCCCTGTTTGTGAAAGCCTGCAAGAAGGGCTCAGCTGCCTCCATGTCTACACGGCAGTCCAGACCTGCGGGGTGGTGTCCCTGCCCAGCCCTGCATGGCTGCTCTGCCAGGCAGGACAGCAGCACAGAATGGGAAAACCGAGAGTCCTGGCCACCGGCCTGGTTTCCCTTAACCTGTCTGACATGGTGAGGCAGGAAAACACCAAGAGGGCCTTAGAGATGACAGCAAAACAGGGTGTGCATGTAGAGCTGATTCACAGGGTGGAGTGACAGCTGGACGCACTGGCAAAGCAAGACACTTGTCTCACAGGCGGGAACTCTCCGTAGAGAAGATGTGCCTGGGAGGGTTCAGGGACCTCTTGGAGAACTGCACCTAAGGTGCTCCCAGAAAGTCACGTGGACAGGACTAAGGAAAGCATTTCACACACTTTATTTCTCTCCCAGTGCAATCATCTCTAACAACACACCATTTTTTCCATTTGTGTTTGAAGTTATGGGAACTCTCCTGATCCCACAAACAAGCAATCTAACAGCAAGGAATAATTTTCTAATGTATTATCTTTCCAGATATCTAAATGTACTCCTTCCCTGCATTCCTCTCAATGCCCTCCACCCCTGTCGCCTGAAATAACTGCTCACTCATCACTAAAGTTTAGCCATGCTGTGCTGTACAAATCCAGAGAGATAAGAAACAATATTCTTTAGATAACAGCTCAGAGTATTGCACAATGTTCTTTTCTGTCTCAGAGTTCAGTCTGCTGCCTTAGTTAAAAATAAAAAAAAAGAATGTTAAAGCAAAAAAACCAACCCCTCTTTACAGAAATTCCCTTAAAATGCAGCATGCAAGAGAGTTAGTGCAGTGCTAGGGACATTCAAAATAGTGCTGTTGTTTTGAGTAAGATTGTGGCCACCATTTTCCCCATGGTTTCCAATGTGTAGTATTTTAAATGATCTCTTTTTTCTGTGCTTCAAGTAGCAATTAAGTATTGTGTTTCAAATACCACCACACATCAATGGTGAGTAAATAATGGCTTAAATAAGAACTAAAAAAAAAAGTTTGTTTGCTTTTGCAGGTGTTAAATTTCAGCCGGACAATCTAACTCAAACAAAGTCCTAAACAAAAGTTGCTAGAATTCCTGACTGACAACCTGAGTTTCATGTTAGACAAGGCAGATAATCAAAATAATCTCTGCTGGCTCTAAAATCTCTAACCACTCATTCTTACTGTGGCTGTAAATTTCTGAGATTGAGTTTTTTAACTTTAGTCAAAACAATTTTGTTTAAGTTGCTATTGCACGGGAAAATGATTGCAGAGATTACATGGGGTTAAAAGATTTATTTTGTAATGACTATCCTTAAAAAAATCCAAGCAGTAAAACTCACACTGAGAAGTACATTGCAAGATTTAAATGTGGATTTAAGTTATTTTCTTGTTCTTCTGGTAACTTGCTTATTTGTCCCTTGAGAAGAAATGCAATGTATCCAATACCATGATGGATTCAAACTTACATCCTGTAAGCTACCTCAGAATATCAGGAAAAATATTAGGAAAAAGATAACGGAATAATTTTAGACACCGTAATTAATTCTGTGTGACCCTTTTACGGTATGCAATGAAAACCTGCTTGTAGAGAAGAGAATGAAAGCTGGATGTTGTTTCAATGCAAGCTAGTGATGCTTGTAAATGAGCCCCCTCCCATAGGACTCAAGCTTGCAGTCCTGTCAGAGCCCTTCAGAGTCAAGACAGTGGGACCAGGCCTGTAACCAAGAGGTTTAGTGGAGAAAATTCCATTACTTCACTATGACAGGCTTCCATAGTCATTCTTAATTGGTTACTTTAGATTAGCCTCTCAGCCAACCCCTGTTAATGTGAAATAATAACCTTGAACTGTGTTCATGGTTTAAGTATAATCCAAAGACCTGCGTGAAGCGCACAGGGACAAAGTCAGAAATTATTTTGCACTTGTGTGCGGTCAGAATCAGGCTGATTCTGTCAACCCAATCACATGATCAGAGCATGGATAGCTGTTTATAGGCTTTATCAAACACCAGATTAAGACCCCATGTGTGTGCCAGTCATCTGGAAATAGATCCTACCAGCCTGATTCTGCTACTTTTAGTTGTGGTGCTATTACCTGAATTCTTGTGGAATCTTATTTAGACATGAGTAGAGGTGGAAGAGGTGAGTTCTGTGTTTCTTAGAAAACTTGAGATGACATGAATGGAACAAATTAGTTGTTCAGCAATTATAAAAATCTGAGGTAATCAGGGAAAATTGAAATGGTCTTGGTCATTACAGTTTTAACTGTTTTCAACTCAAACTAAATGCCTATGCCTGTTGTTGGTCTCCGACAGAGAGAGAAGAGAAATTCTTTAAAAAAATAGTTTCCTTTTAATCTGATATGTAATGTAAAGATTCTCAGGCTGGCTCCAGGTTTTTCTGGGCTAGAAACAGGCTGCTGTGGGTTGTTCCAGGGCCTTCATTGGAGCATGTGTACAGGGCAGTACATGCAGGATGCAAAGTGCCTGCTTCAGCAGTCAGTAAACTTCATATTATCCTAAAAGTATAGCAAGTTGGTTTAACTATTCTTCATGTCTTTTTTTTTCATTAATCATTAATATTCAGTTAATACAGCGGTGAGCAGAATGTACCCACAGATCTATCCATAAAGGAAGTAATTTACTGCTCACTTTACAACAGTATTGTGTAAACACTTGAGTTGCATTGAGTACTGCATTTCTGTGGGAATAGTGGCACATTCGGGTGAGCAAACACAACACTTTACAGAAAACCAAGCACTTTCAGTTCAGACCTAAACTACACTGCTCCCAGCCTGTGACAGTGTAAAAATAAATCAATGTTACTAATTAAAAAGACTGAGGAAGTGAAAATTACCTCAGCTCTTTAAAATTCAAAGTTTGTGTTAATGCCGCAGCACTTCTGCTCCATGCAGCTTGAATATAGCATAAGAGAGAGCCTGGTCTTACCCCAAATGCTCATGGATTTAATTCATTTAGGGTAAGGTCCAGAATCAGAACTTATACTGAAAGAGAAAGAAAACCCAGGGAGCAATCATTACTTCCCAGCATCAGGTTGGTTTCTTATAAATGCCTTAAAATACTCTTCAAAGTCAGAAGTATTAATAGATAAATAAATAATCCTTCAACCCCTGTATTGTCCTGTTAAAACTACCTCTGTATGAGAAGCAGAACTGGATTCCTCTATTCTTGATCCCTCAAATCACAGTTCAGGTTTCAAATGTCATTATTCAATTGTTTCTCTCTTGACAGATGTAACACTGTTTCTCACAGTGCAGCTCCACTGATGAGCTGCAAAGGAAGTGACCCACATGGAGACTGGGATCTGAAAGATCCTCCTCGGACTTGAGCATTCGCGTGACTTAAGGTGCATATCTAAACTGTTTCTGGGACCCAGTGGCAAGGTGTGTTGTACCTCATGGTGAAGCTACTGACTTCAGCCTTCCTGGCATTCTCCAGGATTCAGTGAAATTACCAGACTTGTTTAACCCTGTGCATGTCCTGTAACAGTCTTGCTGAACTGGAGCCTGAGTAAAGCCTGGACCCAGCAGGCATTCCTGTACGTGCTCAAGGATAATAGTTGACTAATGAGTTCAGGGAGAGCTGATGGACAACTTACAGTGACTGTGATCTTCAGTACAGCTAATTTACATCCTTAGCATTTTTAGAATTTCAGTATGGTGTCTGTACATCAGAAGTCACCGTGGCATACATACTGCCCTGTTTTCTTGCAGACACAGGAGCTTCGAATTCTTACTCTCAACCCTCCTACATTCCAATGCAATTCCTTTCCTTAACAAGCATGCACCCAAAATGACCTCGTGTTCCATTCTGCAAAATGGTGCACTGTTTCCCTGAATGCTGAATCTCATGACAAACTTTTCATGACGAAAGTTACAATTACTTTTCTGCACAGCAAGATTTGCAACAGGACTGGCTTTGCAAACATATTTTTGACCTCTCATTAGGCTGACAAGAATCTGGTCAGCCTGGTAAGAAATCTTTTGCATATGGCAAATTAATTTTATTAAAGCATCCCTTTACATTAGTCTTTTAAAAGAGCCTTCTGAATGCAAAGGCACATACTACTCCTCAGTCTGCCCTTCCCTGTGCATTGCAAACTGTTTATTAATGAGGCTGGTAGAACCTGACTTCATGCAATTGATCACGGCATTGTGTTAACAACTGTAATATAAAATTGACACCTTTCATGACTATAAAATCATTTCCAAATTTCCCTCCATCACATGCTGTTCCTTATTGGTTACAGTTCATTCTTTGTGATTCTGGAGTCTCAGAAACTCTGTGCTGTGCATTATACTGCTGACCAAGGCACTGGCAAGGCAGAAACTGGATCTATCTAATCATTAAGCACTACTCAGCCTTTTCCCCCCACAGTTGACGAGATTCACTGAGCACAAAACCTCACTGACATTCCCTGATGATGCCTTTGATTTGTGGTGGTGGCAAAACTGCTTGTCCCAGTAACCTACAATTACTACATTTAAGTGGTAAAATGCACACAAATCAACATCTCCACTAACAACGCAGTTTCACTATTTTAATGTTGCAGAACTACTTGCATTTTACTTTTGTCACAGGTTCTGTTTTAATTCCCAGTTAAGTCAATGGGAGCTTAGAGAATCCTTCCCATTGCTTCAGTGATAGGGGATAAGCCCAGCACTCAAGGTTTATTCTCCAAATATTAGGAGAAACGCTCTTCTTATCAGGCAGTTGATACTGCTAGCTCAAAGGCAATAAAATCTTTGCATCCAAACATAAGCTTTTGTTAGATCTTAGTTGACAGATGGATTTATAAGTTGATCATACAATCTTGAATTTCTTCTTAAACTTTGTTAAATTGAAGCACTAGGGAAGTGCGGATCTTTCCAAAACAGTTCCTTGAGGAACAATACTGAAATTGTGATGCCAGTGAACCTTGACTTTCCAATCACTGTAAAGTGTCTTTAAAAGACTATTATAAAACTGGAATCTAGTTTTATTTTTGTTTGGATAAAACAACTGAAGACACCTGGACCAGGGCAGAGCTAACCAGATATGAGGTAGATCTATACTAAACCTGCAAACTTAACTTTCTGCTCTCTTCTAAACTTTTTCCCCAGCAAAGACAACTCAGCAGAGGGCTCTATAAAAGATTCCATGAACTTTTATGTGCTGAGGGCATGTCCTCAAGCACAGTGAAATCCCTGAAAAGACTCTCATAGGCTACAACAGACTTGTAATCAAGCTCTGAATGTGAGCATCAAGAAATCCCCCAATTTCATTTTCTAAATATGATCAACAGTGGTGGAAGTGCCCAGCTTTGTGAAATGTGTACAATTTTATTGTATGCTGTTGTGTATGGCTCAGCAGTGGTCTCAATGTGGCAGCTTGGGAACAATTATGGAATAGTACACGCTAATTCCTGAGTGAACAGCTTTTTGGAAGTAGATTTTCTTTTAATGAAATTATGAGCAGCAGCTGTTGGGAGGAATGCATTTCTTTTTTTCTTTCAACAGTGTAATGTAGGTAGAACAAACACGTATAACTTGTGCCTGTAGAAGAATGATACACTTCTAAATATATGAACAAAAAACATAGCCAGGATTGTTCTTCAGACATTACAAAGCACTGCCAGGCGAACAGTAGCATAATCTTTTAGTTTAAACAATTCAGTATTCCGGGAAAAAAACTTTTAAGCCATAACATAAATGGGTTCTGAAACCTTACAGCAGGACATGGACCAACAGAAACAGCTTCTGCAAAGTTTATGTATTGCACTCTAGTTGCCAGAAATGTAGTCTAAGTCAGGAAAAGGTGTGAACTAAATCATTTTAAGTGCAACTAATTGATTATTTACTATAGCCACTAGCAGGCAAGAAATGTAAAACGTCCTTCCCTGTCTGTGTGCTTAGCATGTGACAGACCTATGACCTGGCAGAAACTGCCCAGGAGTCTTTTGGCTCAGGCTCCAGATTAACACAGATCTTGCCTGCGGAGAAAAAAATCCCATGGGAGATGAAGGGCTTACACAAATGATTATTTTAGGGTATGCCAATATGCTGTTGCTTTTCCAGCCTGTATTGCTCCCAGAAGATGCTGGGAGCATTTTTTTTTCTACTGGCTGTAGAAAACTGGGTATTTCAGACACCCAGGTCCATGTGGCTTGATTTCTACATTCTCCTGAGAGTTACATCCAAGAACTTCAGGGATGATGACTCCTGTAAGACCTAAGGAAGGCAATCTGCACAGCTTGTTCCGTCCCATGCTACAGTTGCCAAGCCAATAATTGCACCTTTCTTGAAGCGCTGTCTTAGCTGAACAGTTTGGTGGACTGGAGAAACTTCCACATTCACGTAACAATACTGGGCAATTGGATCTTGACACTACTTACTGTGGAGCTCTTTGACCACATGAAATGGCAGTCTGCTCTTTCACCTTTCCTGGTGGAGTTTTCTGACCCTCCTCTCAGCGTGCCAGGCCTACTGGAGACTTGAGGGACTGAAGCTGCCAAAAAACATATATCCCACCCATGATCACACACTGTCTTTATAAATGGAATGGGAGAGTCACACGGCTTTTATGGGCGAGGTGTTCTGGAGGTTACTTTTGAATTGGTACTGAATCCTGGTAACATTTAGCTCATTTGTTAAATGTTTACGAAGCTATATTAAAAAAAAAACCCAAAAAAACAACAAAAAAACCCTGCAGTGACCTGAGCCATCATACTCGTGCTATCTTGTCATTGAAGACTGGGGATGTGAGGATGCTCCTATCTAGAGCCCCAAATCAGCAAAGCTGAAATAAGGTATTTTAAGGTCCAAAAAAGGGCAACAAGGCTGATGAGGGGTCTGCAACACAAATCTATGAGAAACGGCTGAGGGAGCTGGGTTGTTTAGCCTGGAGAAGATGAGGCTCAGGGGAGGCCTCATTGCTCTCTATGATTCCCTGAAAGGGGATTGTAGCCACGAGGATTGGTCTCTTCTCCCAGACCCTAGTGATGGGACAAGAGGACAGTCTTAAAGTGTGCCAGAGGAGGTTTAGAATGAACATTAGGAGGAATTTCTTCACAGAAGGGGTGATTAGACATTGGAATGGGTTGCCCAGGGAGATGGTGGAGTCACCATCCCTGAAGCTGTTTAAGGAAAGACTGGATGTGGCACTTAGTGCCATGGTCTAGATGACAAGGTAGTGTTCGGTCACAGGCTGTGCACAATGATCTCAGAGGACTTTTCCAACTTAAATGATTCTGTGAAGGTGGCTGGCACACCTTCAGACGGACAGAGCCTGGCCACTCCCTGCACATTCCTTTTGCTGGTGTCAGGGGTACCAAGGTGCCATAGCACACCTTCACAGACGCACACCTAAGGCAGCTGTGCCTGGTGTCACTGCTTCTCGCACCCACCTCCCATCAGGCTTATAGCAGAGCCCAGCTGCCCCTGCCAGCCGTTTTCCCTGCGCTGGGACAGGGACAAGCGACCGCCGATGTTCTCCCGCTCTGCAGGTCTGGATAAGGACGGGCGGCCTGAAATACGCCTCTGGCACCCCGCCTGCACGCCCCTGCCAATCCCACCCTCGGGCGCAGCTCCCCTCCCAGCCGCAGCGGCATCCTCAGCGCCCGCAGCGGGCAGAGGGGCTCGGGCAGGGAGCGCCGCCTGTCCCTCGCTCTAGCGGGGCAGGAGGCCGCAGGGGACCCCTCGGGGCTGTTCGGAGCAGCCCCCTGCCCCACGCCGGTGCCCGGGCATGCGCGCAGAGCCCGCGGGGCGCCGCCCGTCCCCCCCGGCGGCGGGAGCGGCGGGACTTTGCCCCGGGCGCGGCGGTGCCGTCACACGGCGGCGCCCAATGGCCCCGCGCACCCGAAATAGCGCGCTATAAATGGCGCTGCCCGCCCGCCCGGCCG
>VZUI01038082.1:0-20272 GCA_013401135.1 Cettia cetti | reverse complement strand
ATATTCTGGTTAACACCAACCAACCAGTACAAGATACAAAACCTACAGAATCTACATACAACCTATGAGAACTACTATATTACCATACTACTCTACATTCTAAAAACCTAAGTCACATTTCCCCTGCCACATCCTGCTGGCATCCCTTTGTTTCCGAGGAGTGTTGCTCAATCATCAGGCATCCAGCCTTCAGCTAACTTAATCACTGTCTTCCTGCTTGGCATTCTACAACTCAAAGCTTGCTTTCAATTTTATTTCACTTACAGGTTTTATACTTTTAGAATCTTCCGCTAGGAAATCATATCTGTAAGGCCTTCCTTCCTCATCCTCCCCAACAGTCACCCTCACAGGGAAAAAGCTTTTCTTGATATTGAGGAGGAAGCTTCAGTGTGTGCCCATCACCACTGACCCTGTCTCTGGGCACCACTGGAAAGAGATTGGCTCCAGCTTCTCTGAAATCTCTGCCTTTGGTTTCCTAGGTGCTCCTTGCCATTCCTGAAGATAAGAGTGATGTTGCTTTTCCCGGTCTTTGGGCACTTCTAATCACCTGATTATTCAAAGCTTTTTAAGTGTGGATTTGCTGTGACAACAGCCAACATGCATGGGTGCATCCCACCAGGACCCATGGACTTAGATATGTCCAATTGGTTTAGTTATTCCCTGAGCTGGCCCTGTTTCAAGAAGGGCATCTTCCTCAGACCAGTTCTCTTCCCTCGGTTCCTGAAGGCTGATCTTGCGAGTAAGGACTGAGGCAAAGAAAGGCGTTCAGTACCTCAGCTTTTCCGATGTCCTGTGGTGCCAGGTCCCCGCCCTCATTCAGCAGTAGATCCTGGCCTTCCTTTAGTCACCTGTCTGCTTACAGAAGTCCTTCTTGATGCCTTTGACATTCCTGGCTGGATTCAATTCCATTTGTCTTTTAGCTTTCCTAACATCTTCTCTAGGTGCTCAGACAATGTTTCTGTACATCTCCCTGTATTAGATTTGCTTGACCAGGTTTTGCTGGGGTGGGGCCTATTGGAGTGGGGACTATATGTCCTCCTTGAGAAGTTGCTGGAAGCTTCCCCCATGTCTGAGAGCAAGTGAGAGGTGTCTCCAAGGTGGATCCACCTCTGGCCAAGGCTGGGCCAATCATGTGGTAGTAACACCACTGGGATAACAGATTTAAGCTGGGGGAAAAAAAAAAATTATACTGTACAGAAGTTATTGTGGCCAGAAAAGAGAAGAGTGAGAGTATGTGAGAGGAGCATTTCTACAGACACCTGGGTCAGTGGAGAAGGAGAGGCAGGAGGTGTTCTGGGTGAGAGCTGAGATTCCCCTGCAGCCTGTGGTGAAGCCCCTGTGCCCCTGCAGCCCATGGAGATCCTTGGAGAATGCAGAGATCCCCCTGCAGCCCATGGAGGACCCCAACTGGAGCAGGGGGATGGCCAAGAAAGGCTGTGATGCCATGGGTTCCTGGCAGAACCTGAGGCCCTGTGGAGAGAGGGGCCCACACTGGAGTGGGTTTCCTGGAAGGACTTGTGACTCTGTGGGGAACTCAAGCTGGAGCAGTCTGTTCCTGAAGCACTGCATCCTGTGCTGGAGCAGTTCATGAAGAACTGTAGCCTATGAGAAGGACTCATGATGGAAAATTTAATGGGGAACTGTTTCCCATGAGTTCCACACTGCAGCATGGGAAGGACTCCTCCCTGTGCAGAAAGTGGATAGAGAAACATGTGATGAACTGAGCATAACCCCCCTTCCCCATCTCCCTTCACCACTAAGGGGAGGTAGAGAATTGAGAATAAAGTTAATCCTGGAAAGCAGGGAAGGCTGAGGGGAAGATGTTTTTGAGATTTGTTTTAATTCTCATTATTGTACTCGGCTTTTGATTAGTAGTAATAAATTCATCTAATTTCCCTAAGTCAAGTCTGGTTTTCCCATGGTGGCAATCAGTGAGTGATCTCTCCTTGCCCTTTCCTTGACTCTTGAGCCTTGCATTAAATTCTCTCTCCCTGCCCCATTGCAGAGGGGACTGACAGAAGGCATTGGTGAATACCTCAGATCCAGCTAGGGTCAATCTACCACATTCCATGGTTACCTGTCTCTGTTTTCACCCTCTGTAGGCTTCTTTGTTTGTTTTGCCTGGAGTTCCTTGTTCATCCATGTAGCCTCCTGACATTTTTTCCTGAATTCTTTTTGTTGGGATGGACTTCTCTTCAGTTTGGAAGGTG
This sequence comes from Cettia cetti, assembly GCA_013401135.1. NCBI lineage: Eukaryota > Metazoa > Chordata > Aves > Passeriformes > Sylviidae > Cettia > Cettia cetti. The sequence goes on along the minus strand of VZUI01038082.1, from coordinate 18,062 downwards.
ATCCTTATTACCAGAAGTGATAGTAATCAATTTTCTTGCACCCTTTTTCCATCCCATGGCTTTATGCTGTGGGATCTTGCCAGAAAAGTGTCGAGAGCCTGTGCTTCTGAAGTCCATGGATGTGATCTTGTATTTTGTTCCCCTTCCTCCTCTCAGGGTCCTGAACTCTACAGTCTTATGGTCACTGCTGCCATTGAACTTCACAGCCCTGAAGAGTTCCTCACTGATGGCAAGTAAGAGGTCCAGCAGAGCACCTCTACTCACTGCCTTCTTGGTACCTTGGATTAGGAATATGCCATTGCTGTGTTCCAGGAACTTTCTGGATGATTTACGCCCAGCTGTGTTGTACCTTGAGCATATAACAGGGTCATTGAAATTCCCACGAAGACTAGGCCCTGCAATGGACTGTGGATGGCCTCCTCCACTTGTTATCCCTCATCAGATGGCCTGTTGCAGACATTCACTACACTCACCCACACTGGTCTGCTTTTTAGTCCTTGTCCATAAGTCCTCTGTTGGCTTCTTATCCTTAGAATCAGTGAATCTAAGAAAATCAAGTGTGATTGTTAATGTGCCAGTGCTGTGCTCATCTCTAAACCATCTACTTAAGCTCCAAAACCACATGCTTTTCTGTATACTTCCAGGGATGGTGATTCCACCCCTTCTGTGGGCAGCCTGTGCCAGTGCTTGACCACTCTTTCCCTGAAGAATTTTTTCCTATTCCCCAATCTAAACGTCCCATTGGCACAGATTGAGGCTGTTTCTTCTTTTCCTGTCATTTGTTACCTGGGAGCAGAACCTGACTCCCACCTGCTACGCCCTCCTGTCAAGGAGTTTGTAGATAGCAATAAGGTCCCCCTCTGAGCCTCCTTTTCTCTAGGATGACCACCCCCAGCTCCTACAGGTGCTCCTCCCCAGACTTGTGCTCCAGACCCTTTCCCAACTCTGTTCCCTTCTCCAGACACACTCCAGTACCTCAATGTCTTTGCAGTGAGTGGCCCAAAAACTACAGAATTCTGCAGTCAGTTTTGATGCTGTTTGTGTTGCCTCTGGCAGTATCACTGTGCTGGTTTTGCATTTATTGAAGAAAGGTGTGGCAAAAACCAATTAGTGACTGGTTTTGAATGTTGACCAACTAAATACGGGATACGCTTCTGGGCTACACAGGTTAAAAATCAGAGGATTTCCTGGAAAACGCCTTTTCCTTCCTGCCTGGGAAACAGGTAACAAGAGGCCCCAGCTTCCTCCTTGCTATAGGAGCTGGGCTGGCTGGGCCCTGCCGAGGGCCAGGCCCCTTCCTGGGGAGCCCACTGGGTCCTGGTTTGGGGCCGGGCCTGATGATAGCTGGTCAGGGTGAGGGGAGGAGAGTATGCCCTTCCCGGCCAGATCAGGCCTGAGTGGCTGCTGGTGGTCTGCCACTATGCTGCCCTCCCCAACGTGGCTCTGGAGAGGCTGGGCTGGGCGGCCCTTTCGCCCCTCCATTGCAGCCTGCCAGGCCAGGCCCTTCCCCCAGCCACGCCAGAGATCATGCAGCTGAGACCAAAGGCGGCAGCCGGGCAAGTGGCCCTGCAGCAGCCAGAACCCTGAGATCCTAGCCCAGCTTCAGTGCAGCCTGACCCTACTGCCTTTGGTCACTTCCCAGGAAAGAGCCATCATGCCCTCTTGCACACCTGGGAGAATTTTAACTCTTTCCTTGCACAGATGAAACTTGCAAAGCACTAAACTTTTCCTGAGTGAGAGAAAACCTGGAGTGGGACATGTAAAGAGACAATATGAAGACATCAAAGTCATTACAGGAAGAGTTACATCTTAGATGGAAGAGATGAGAAGATGCCTTGGTTTTAGGCTGAAATTCTTTTGTGAGCTAGGGTAATAGACTGCTAGGGTAATATGCTAGAATATCCCTTTGAATTGTGAAAAAAAGATGCATTGGGGATGTGATGAGAGTATCCAGATTGCAGATATAAGTGAAGGCATTTGTGATGGACTAAGTAAATATTGAAGTAGCTGTGATCTAATGAGAAGCTTGAACAGAGAGAGATGAGATGAAGATGAAGATCTGCCCCTAGAAAAAGATGTTCCTAGAGATGAAGAAAAACCTTTGATTTTGGACTCATCCATCTTTAAAACGATACCCCATGAGTATGCATGGCCCATATTTCAGCTGTGGTATTTTTCAGGAAGGCTGTGGTATGGGATTGCAGATTCCTGGGAGGAATTGTTTTTGTGAGAGCTAAAAGCCACAAGTGGACTGTTCTTTCTTGTGGTAAGTTCCATGGCAGACAGAAAGAAATCTCTCTCTCTAAATGAACTGATGAAAGACTATTTTATAAGTGGTAAACTGACCTAGAATTCCCAATTTTTTCTCTTTTGTCTGTGAGAAGGTGAAGGAAACCTGGGGGGAGAGGGGAAGTGTTTTGAAGGTTTTATTCTGATTCTTAATAATTTTTTCTCTCTTGTAGTTTTGTTTGTAGTATTCCCTTTTAAGTTTTGAGCCTACTTTACTTTTCTAATTCTATCTCACAGCAGAAAAAGAGTAAATAATTCTAGTAAACATTCAAACTACTACACTAATTTGGGGAACAGAAATTGGCGAACATGAAACCACTACAACATGGAAGTACAACAAGGAATAGTAGACATTGAGTTGGGCAAGCTTCAGCAGTTCCTCTACAAAACCCAGGATGTTTGCAAGGCAGCAAACATCTCTAGATAATTGGTGAGGTCATTGGAGCAGTTATTTCAGACAATTGTTGGTAAGGATTCCAAGACCTATTTCCTGAATTACAGTTTCTGTCTCTTGAGCTCGTAGTCACATCAGCTTGGTTTGAAATAGCTGTAAAGTTATAGATGTCAGGGAAAAAATTATGAATGTTATGAGTGTAAAAATTAGTATCTTTAAGAGTGGGGAAAGTTGCTTGTTAAATTCCAACTCCATCCATAAGAAAAACTCATAAGAATGTGTGGAATTACATGAATTAGCACTTTTTAATCAAATACTATTTTCATGATTGAAATGTCCAAAGAGTTTATCAGTATTAAGGTCATTCATTGTTAACTGGCAAATTTACAAAGTATGCACTTACATTTTCTTCAGAACATTGTATTACAGAGAAAAAAATACAGTTTTTTAAACTCAGATTTTAGAAAAGACTATATTAAAAAAATATGTAATAATAAAATATTATCTAGATTTATCTATTATATAATATATATTTATTTTTTGTATAATATATAAATTATTCTAACAGTGTATTCAGAATATATGCTATTAGGCTAGCCAGCTTCAGTGTAACCCTTATTTGGGCCCTTCAAGCTGGCAGTGCAGAATGCACAGATCTTCAAGTATTGCACCTGTGTTTCTCGCTAATCAATGTCCAAAAATTGAAGCAATCCTGAGGGAGCAGTGATGTGACAAGGTCATCTCATACATGCCATAGATGCCTAGTGTACAAGGAATCTCTCACATGTTATAAATATCGAGTGCACATTGCAGGCCCAGCTGAGGCTCTGCTAGAGGTAGAAATACTGTGTTGTCTTCCCTTCTTACATTACTTAGTTTCCTTTATACCATAAGCTAAAAGCATGTAGATTGACCTTTTCTGGCTGTCAGATTCCAACCCATCCAAGGTCAACCCACTGCTCTTCTTTTAAGCACCAAAATCTGGGTCTTGAGGATTAAGAGGTGGGCAGTGGTGGTGGCCAGAACTTGGACTGAACATTGCCAGAGTGAAATAACTGTGGGGATTCTTTAGTTGTTTGTATGAGGCAAAAGGACAAGGAGTGGAGATTTACCTTGTATGTGAGTATGTGTAAAAATTTCCACTTTCTCAGGATTTTTATGTCACTTTGATTTTAGTAAGGGAAATATTGGGGAATTTTTTGTAAATGTAAGTGAACTTTGTGAAGAATATGTGATGAATATATATTTTATTGACTGTTCTTAAGTAAGTGTTTTGCAGGGTTGAGGATGGAATGCTCTCGGTGCAGATGTTCAGGTGTTGGCAGTGAGGGTCCCCAGTATCAGTGAGGAGAGGCTAGTCCTGTCCTGTGCCAGACACAGCTCCAGACCCACAACAAGATACTGTCTTCATCAGCAAAGCGTGTCATTACCTCTGGCAGAATGGGTTTTAAGAAAGGGTAAAATGCTGCCTGTCAGTGTGGTATAAGGCTAAAAAAGTGGGAGAAACCATCCTGTGAACACCATGGTCCTTGATGAAAAAAGCAGAAAAGGCATTCTAGTCACTGGAGCAGGTTAGGAAGACCACAGTGAAGCAAGTGTTTCCCTTAAACCTGTCCAGGACTTCATGCCAGAGTAGGTAGATATTTTCAGGATGAGCTGGAGCCTGTGGGAGATCCACACTGGAGAAGTTCCTGGTGTGCAGTGGCTTGCAGCTCCCATGCTGGAGCAGACAAAAAAAAAAATATGAGAAGAAGAGAATGACAGAGGAAACATTATGGACTGATCTCTCACTATACAACTCTATTTTAATAGGCAACAGATAATTTAATGTTCCTAAAGTCAGGTCTGTTTTTTCTGTGATGAAAATTGGTAAGTGACCTCTCCACCCGTATCTTCACTCATGATATTTTATATTTCTCCCCACACTCTGTTGATGAGGAAAAATGAGAGATCATCTGGGTGGAGGCCAAAGTCAACAATTGCAAGGTCGTAATTTCTTTAGTCAGTTATTTATTTCAGATGTCTGTAGTTTTTTTAAGTTTTCCTAGCAGGACAAGAAAGCACTTTACCACTTGGAAGGTTTTAACTCTTGTGGTGTTAAAGTAGTGAATGACTGCTATAGGAGTAATTTTTTTTTGTGTAGATGAATTGTTTTTTGTAGAAATTTGTTAGGTGTACAGTTGTATTCTGACATTGGTTTGGAACTGATTAAAGTTTGGTTATTAAACTAGTGTGTCAGGAATTGCTTGTCTGATGTCAAGTCATGTTTGTATCTTGTTTTCTTTCTTAAAAGCAAACCAGAGCCTTACAAAGAAATTCCTTGAATCTCATATTAGTAGTCTCTTTGAAGCTATATGCTGCTCTCTAAGTTTCATAGGAACTTGTTACAGTAATTCTAGAGTTGCTTTATATATCTGTAACCTTTTTATTTGCATTGACAAGTGAAATATATCCTTCCTTGTAGAATTACTGTACTGGTCAAGAGGAAATGTACAAGAAGCTTTGTTATAGCAATTGGCTGTAGTTACCAACATTTTTTGTTGATAGCTTCTTTCGGTTCCTTTTTGTGAGTTTGACGTTTGCCTCTATCTCTCTCATACTGTCATTCCTTCTTGCTCAGTTTAATTTCTTCATTTCCTGAGGTAATGTACCAGTGTACTGTGTTATTCTGTATAATCCTCTTCATGTCCTCCTGCCCAATGCCGTTGTGAGCTGCCATAATTTTTGTGACATAAGGGTCTTAATCGTGCTGTTTATCTAATCAATGTCAGTTTGTTCAGAACAGAGCCTGCCAAATGCACCTCTTCCTGGCAGCTGTGTCTTGAGCGTCCTAGGGTGATCTGAAACTTGATCTCATTTGTCAGTTTTTTATTCATTTGGCACTTCATCTCTCCCTCTGTAATGAACAAGCTGATCCATTTTAGGTGAAAACAGCTTTGTTTTTTATAGAATAATTTTTTCTGTGAATTCATGTTTTATATTCCTTTAATTTTTCTTTTATAGATGCTGGATATCTATGACATTCTTCCTTTTGATAATCCAGATGGTGGCGTTTGGAAACAAGGATTTGATATCACATACAATGAAAATGAATGGGACAGTGAACCACTTCAAGTTTTTGTTGTGCCTCACTCACATAATGATCCAGGTAATATGTTAACTGTATTGATTTGAGGACCTAGAGGCATTTGGATTAGGAAATGCATTGTCAGTTCTGTTAAGATTTGGGTTTTTTTTTGAAGTGTACTAGTTAATATGTTAGATTTAAGTCTAGCAAGGCAGTTAAACAGATGTATGATTCAAGTGCCATTGACTTCCAATGGCAACTGTAATGATACAAGTTGTATGTCTACTGAATTTATTAATTGGAGCAGAACTTCAGTGTTGAAATTGGAAAGTGATATGAATTTCTGGTAACCCATTCAGTTTATACATTGCTGCATTAAATGCCATTAGTTCTTATTTTGATTTTTTGGACTGTCATAGATATTTAACCCTTAGCTTGTGCTAATGAAATGTGCTTTTAGAAGATGTAGCAATGGCAAATCTGAAGTTTTTGACACTTTCTTCACTTTTTTGGTACACACCCCTAACCTGTAGTGGGATAATGAAAAGTCTAGATTTAAACACAAATCTAGGTATGGCTACATAATTTCATTTCCACCCAATGGGTTTACAGTGTCATAAACAAAATGGAGACGTGTTCCTTTATTTTGGAATGACTTATTGGTAAAATTTACCAAAAAAAAAAGCAAATTGTGCTTCTATACTGTGCTTCTGGTTCATGTATGGACCATGAGAGGCTGGTAACACTTGTCATTGTCACAGAAAGCCACAATTTAAGTGATACTAAATTTTACTACTGTTTATATCTCTAAAATTTAATTTTTTGTATGAAGTTGGTGGATCTAAGTGATGGTACAGTAGTTTGAAAATAAATGGCTTTTATTTGCATTTATATAGCATTTTCAAACAAAATGAATGCTGGAATATGGAATTACTATATTGTCCAGTTATGACAAGTAAATTAATGCAGTATGGATATGATAAAAATATTCAGAGCAAATAATCACAGTATAAACTTAGATCTGCCTATCTATTGAACTGTCATTGAACCTATGTCCATTTATTTCCTCTCTGGTTATAGTTCTCCTAAAAACTTCCCTAGAAAGAAGCAACGCTGTACAGGCACATAATGAATCAAAGAAATCCTAAGGCAATATACAGAACTTCTCATTCTCTTGAGTTTACTAGAACAAGGTGTGGAGTTCAGCTGTCTCCTTTTTTTCTGCTGAAGCTGTTGGGATCGTACCCTAACTAGCACAGGATTGTTGTCAGTCTATTAGAGGCCCGTTGTCTGGTGTCACATCTGCCCTTCTGGAATGTCTTTACCTGAACTGAACAAACACCCTGTGCACAGTGTAGGCTGAGGTAACTGCTCAAGAGCATGAGGCTTAGGAGCTGCACAGGTATGTCCTGAGGTATGCTGTGAAGACATTTGCAGATAACTTCCCCAGTGTCTATTCAAGTCATTAGGTTCAGGAGGGGCTCACTGTTCTGGCATTAATTTTTTTTTTTTTTTTTTAATTCCATTTCTACTGATACTTCTTCTGCAGGTTCTAGTAATTTAATTTTGGTTTTATTTTATTTATACACCTTCTGTATTTCTCCCAGTTTTTTTGTCTCTTTCTCACCAGAGCAGGTCAGGGAAGGGGGATGGCTGCATGGGGCTTTATTTCCAACTGGACTTAAACCACAGCAACATGCAACACCTTTTGTGTATCACAAGCTTTGCCATTGGGCACCTTAATAGGATTTGGTTCATCCTGTAGCACAAGTTCTGTTTATGAAAAATGGGCCACTGAACCTTCTTTGTAAAGAATCTGAGAGCTTTAAGTTCTCTGAGTTTATTTGAACCACTTCTCACAACAAGATTATTGCTCTCCAGAGGAATCTGAACAGACTGAATGCCAGTTATAACAGGACTGAATAGCTCTGTGTTGCTTCTGTTATAAATGCATCAAGGTAATTCATGTTATGAAGTTAATATGATAATAAAGCTCACCAGTATATTAGTAGAATTCATGTTATAGAAAGCAAAGCAGTATAAAATCATCCTGGTCAGAGAACTGGTATTTGGACGTGCCCGGGCAAAGGTCCACTACAAGGACGTGCTTTCACAAAGGCAAAGGGAGATACCACATTCCAATCCCGAGAAAAACAACAGGCCACCTGGAAGAAAAACGGGAGGCAAAAGGGAGGCGACACAGACAAGGACCCAGCCATCAACAGCCACCAGAGATCCATTCACCCTGATATGGATCTTGTTAACACCACCAAGTGCAAGCATCCAAATACAGCTTCCTGAAACTCAGCTTCTGTCTGTCCTATGAATATGGGAAAGGTAGGAAAACTCCAACATCAACAGCTTCAACCAAAAACTGCAGCTTCTGTCTGCCCCCAGAAAACTATTCCACATACTCTGTATATCCCTGGAAAAAACATTCTACACACAAGTTGCAAGAAAAGGAACCTCGATGAATATGGAAGAAGGCAGGAAAATTCCAACATCAGCAGTTTCAGCCAAAAACTGTATAAAAACCACAGACTCAGAGATAGATTTTGTGAACTGGGGGAAACACTGCTAGAGGCCAGAACCCTGTTAACCCAGCTCTGATCCCGGGCGCAGAACTGTTTCCCTTTTGATTGTGGCTTTTATTTTCCAATTCTTGTCAAAATTTCAATAAATCAATTTTTATTCAAAATTTTGATTATTAATATTTATAACACTTCCATAAAAAGGGCCCACAAAATAGTGGAATTGTTGGGATGATGGCCACATCTTTTCTCAGTCTCCAAATTAGGATGAAAATTACTAAGCTCATTCAGTGAAAAATGCTTTGAACTTTACTATATATTTGCCATGATGCTTTAAATATTATACTAAATATGATACCACCTTTTGCAAAGTCAGAGAATAAAAAGGTATTTCTCTAGATCCAGAGTCCCTATCCATGACATTCTTCTTGGTTCTTGGCCTATGTTTAAAAAGCAAAACCGAACAACAAAGTCCCACAAGCACACAAGTAAAAAATTCCAAACAGCCACCCAGCAACAAGTGAAATAAAAGACTGGGTCCCAGAAAAAAAACCCAACTACACTACCAAAAGCATCAACCATAAAATCCCACTAAAAAAAGCAACCAAAACCACACATCCTCCCAAACCCTCCAAAAGAGTTTGTAACTAAAATTACTAAACCTATAAGACAGATAAAGTGTAAATACTGCTCCAAAACCAGAGGTAGCTTCACCAATATCTTTTCCTGTTTAACTTGTGTTATCAATCAGGGAATTTCCTTTACTTTTTGAGTAGAGATTTCCTCCATTCTTAGGAAGCATGTTAGCCATGTGTTTATTTTTTAATTTTACATATGAATGATGACTCTTGGTATACCTGAGAGCTCCATTTAAGGAAGTTTAATCTGATTCTACTTCGCCCTTTCAAACACTGCACTGGCCCTCATCCAAACATAGGGACGTAGGCCAGAGTGAACATAGCTTCAGAGATGGATTTTTACAAGCGTTTATTATGATTTTCTTGGAGGAAGTCATAAGTAAGGCTGAAGTAAGATACTTTCATCTCTGAGAGAAGTCCTCCCTGTGACTGTCCCTTTAATGACAGAGCCTGAAAAATTCTGTGAAGTTATGAGAACTGTCTCCCATAGTTTTGTTGCTACTTTTTTGCTGAATATGTTGTTCACAAGGATTTGCCTGAAGTCTTAATATCATTCACCTTTGAGAGTTGATTTTCTTGCTGGTATCAGTTTTTGTGCCTAAGTCTTCATCCTTAGTATGTAACTTCTTAGTGCCTTTACAATAAAATCGTGTCTGCCTTTCACCAGCAGCAACTAAAATGAAGAAATCTGTATCTCCTCTTGCATACAATCTGAGACTCTTTCAGCTTGTATCTTCTCAGCTGATATTCAGTAGACGTAAACTGAGGTAGAACCCTGGTGTGAGGCTAGAAATTGCATGGTTCTTCCCAATCCAAGTCACTCTCTGAATCTGTGAAACACAATCAATAGGCAAGGTGGTGGGTTTAGGTTCCACCTTCATTTTTGGAGGGATGATTGAACCTGCTGGTGCTCTGAAACAGTTTCTGATGCTAAATCTGTGTTTACTGCTTGTGTGAATTTAACCATGACCTGCAAACTTGTGCTTTTCACTGCAGCGGCTAATGTGTTTATCCATTTTGGGAAATAAGTGTTGAGAGTGGGTTGCCTTTAGACTTTTTATCACTGGGGGCACAATTGCCTTTAATTGCTGGTGGTTGATAAAGATTTGAGCACCTCAGTAGCATGTCTGATTTTGGGAGGACTCACCAAGTGCGCATTAATCTCAAGCTATGGAGAGAAGTTTGGTTGATGTGTGAGATTATAGCTATCACGGATAGGGGGAAATTCTGTCAGGAGCAGATTTAGGAGTGAGCATATAACCTGCTGTGGTGGCAGAGCCCTTCTTTTGGCTCTCACCTGCTTCTGCTGTGTTTTTTTGTGGCTGCCTGAAGTGGAGGAGGCAGCTGAACTGTAGAGGGGAGAGCTCTGCTCAGGGATGGTGAGATGGTCAACCAGTACAGATGGACTTGAAAAATGAGGTTTGGATATGACTGGAGGGATGGAAAGACCTCTAGCATCTATTGATCTGCAATAATTTTGATAATGACTTCTCATTAAATTATTTAATAACTTAGACTTGTCAGCTTTCTAATATATGTGTTTATCAGATGAGAGTATTTAATTGCTAAATGTGGTAGTTACAGACCTAGTAGAAGCAGCACTTCAGTGGAATTGAAAATTACTTAAGTAGATTTTTCTCTTGCTTCTCCACCCACATGCAAGTGTATGGCACGTAAGTCAGAACTAAACACTACTTAACACTTCATCAATTATCTATCACATTGGTAGCTTTTACTTAATACCACTCATGTTAATCACCTTTTATTATTTAAGGCAGTCTCCATTTCTCAGAAGGAAATCTATATAAACCTAGTTCAGTGTTAAGATATAAGAGAACTTAACCGTAAAATTTAGTGCTGTTAATACACTATGGAGTTTCACATACATTTGCTATTGACTCAGTCTGGATATGTTTTTCTGGTGACTTCTTAGTATTCCTGACATGTTTGGAACACATACTGTTAAACTGTTGTCTGACCCACCAAAATACAAGAAATGTGCAGCTCACAAGTTTTTCTTGACATGCTGTATGAGGAAAATTAGAGTTTTATTCCTGGCTTATTTCTCAATATTTCTGTGTTTGCAGAAGAGGTGCAGTTCCTCTGAAAATTGACAGGACTGCTACAGAAAGGACACTTTTACTGCTAAATAGTAGAAATTTCCATCTTAGCTATGATGGCAGCAGATTTGATATGTACAAAAGCAAAAGTAGGTCTTGCATAGGACATAAAATGTAAGGAGTCTAATTATAATTTGGTAGTACCTCACAGATCATGGCACATTTTACTTTTTGTGAAATGTACATTCAAGTTTTTCGTTATGCTTATGATATTAAGTCTGATAAATTATTGTTTTACCTTGAGCAGAGATCTTTTACAAGTTAAGGTATGCTGTTGCAAAAGTAAATATACTGTCATGCTTCTTTAATTTCAGTGTATCTTCTACCTAAATTATTTTATTTTGGTACATATTTTGCAGGAACAAGAAGCTCATCTATCTAATTTCTTTTGGATCAGAATGAATGTTTTAAGACAGGAATGTTTCAGGGGACTTTCTCTGATTTGACTATGTGAAACAGATAAATGAGAAACAATCTTACAGAGCTCTTAGTTTAAATTTGAGTTTGCCTTACCATAGGGTTTTTTAAGTTTTCTTTCACAGTCTTGGCTGAGTTATTCATCTTTGTTGAAAAGATACTTTTGGTGAAATTAGCACTGATGTGTTATGTCAGAAACAGCCATAAAATATTAAGCCATATGTCTGTTCTGTATCTTGCATCATAGAATGATGATGAGGTACTTCTAAATTAAAAAGAAATATGATGTTGTGTATTCTCTACTTTAAAATAGACTTTTTAAAATGCTGAATCTACAAAGGAGCTAATGAGAAATTATTTTCATGTATTATCATATTTACTAAAATGTAAGTTAAAACTTAGCTTTTGGATTTATTTCTAATATTTGCCTTATTGTCATTGCCTGTGTATTATCAATTAAACACACATACACACCAGGCTTAAGTTCTTTGGAGCTCTTCTTTTAGAGTTAAGAAGTCATGGCTACATGTCCTTTTTTTAGTTTGTTTGTTTGGGGTTTTTGTTGGTTTTTTGTTTCTTTTTTTTGTTTTGTTTTGTTTTTTGTGTTTTTTTTTTTTTTTTTTTTTTAATATGTAAACCTTTTACTCTTGCATTATGTAGAGCTTGGATGTAAATAAGAACAAGGACATCCTTGCAGTTTATGATACTTTTTTACTTCCTCAGCTATCAAAACAGTCACATAACTGTGTCTTCTCACAGGAACTAATTAGTTGAGAATCAAGCATAAATGTATAAAAAAAAAGTAAAAAATTACTGAATTTTTACTAACTTGGGTATACATTTTAAAGAAAAAGAACTGGAGCTTCACTAATATATTTGCAAAGAGAATGTGTTTATTTTCTGGAAAGCTGAATAGTGCTAGCGGAAATTTAATGGTTTTATTTAATACTGGCATATAATTAATAAATTACTCAAGTTTCATGTGTTGCAAGAAGTGTCACTGATGTGTGAATTTTAGACGCAGTGAAATTAATTATGATTCCCTGAAAAGTATATCAGAGATGCAAACTTCTATCAAAAATGTATTTATCTAGTATATAGTGGCATAATACTTCAGAAATTCATGACATCTGCCTCTTCATTAAAACAGAGACTTCATCAGAAAAAAGAAATTTTTTAAAAGGCACATTTTCTCTTAAACATTGGAGGATGACTTGTGGAAGTAAACAATTGAAAAGCCTATTTTGTTTTATTTCAACAGTTAATTTTAAACCATATGACAAAAAAAAAAAAGTAAAAAACACCCTGGAGTCTTGCAAGTATATGTAAGCAATACCTAAATACTTTTGCTAGAAATGGATTTGTGATTCTTATCATGATCAAATTGTTATGTGATTTTGCTTTAATAATGTTACTTTTTGAATAATGCTAATTTGTCAGTTTCTGTTCTGATTTTGTCCTGGAAGTTTCTCTTTATCTCTACATCTTTGTCAACCATGATAAGACACAGGACTGCCTTTCTCTAGTGCAAGGGTCTGATAGAGCTTCAAGAAAGAATTTGAACTTGAAAGTGTAGACAGGAATAGTGGCAAAACAGTTAATTAAATGTTTCAGTATTTTTTGCAGAGCAATGAGTTGTGTTCATATTCAGACATGATTCTTGGCGTCTACAGTCAAGCCAAGTAAATTTACATTACAGTGGGGGAAAGAATTGATGAAATAAACAGCTGCATAACGATGATAAATCTCATGGAGCTGAGGGAAGATAGTAAATTTCCACACCTTTGAGGACAAGCATGAGAAAGAGAATCAAAAGGCAAGCGGTTCAGCTCTGCTCAACCTCTGTTGTTATCACATAGGCTAGCAGAAAATGAAAGGCAAAGTCCTCAATATGTATTAAGTCAAGCCTAGCATAATAATATGAGAGACAGTACTATTTTTTCTGTTCTTTACAGGGTTGTTAAACATTGAAATGGTGTTGTCACCATCCCTGGAGGTGTTAAACAAAAAACTGCACATGGCACTCAGTCTCATTGTATGACTTACAAGGTGACGGTTAATCAGAGGTTGGACTTGATAATTTCAGAGGTCTTTTACAAACTCAGTGATTCTGGGATCCTGTGATTTTTGTATTGACAAAGACCTTTATGTACATTTAAACCACCAGGTGTTATTTTGCTGTTAATAGCATATTAGTCTTGGTAATTGCAGCTTTAAACTATTGCTATTTTTCCATGTGTAAACTTGCTTTGTATTGAAAGTTTCTTGTTCAAAATGCACTGGTAAACCTTTTCTTTCAGCCTGGAAACAAATTCTTTGTTTGTGGATAAGCACAAGAGTAGTAGATGATTATGTTGCATTAGGGACTGAGGTGTGAAATAATACTCTAGCTGAACTACACATTGATTTATCCATTATTTTGTTTACCTTTTTTTGTTTGTTTGTTTGTTTTGTTTTTTAACTGTATGTCTCCTTGCAGAATTGAGGAGTCTCTATAAGTCACTGGATTTAGAGCACCACAATTTAAGAAGGATATGAAGGTGCTGGGATGAACCCAGAGGAGGGCAGTGGAGCAGGTGGAAGGGCTGTCCTGTGAGGGGCAGCTGGGGAGTCAGGCTCGGTCCAGTTTGGAGAAAAGGAGGCTGAGGGGTGACCTCACTGCTCTCTGCAGATTCCTGGGGAGGTTGTTTTAGAGGCAGTTGGATGATGCTCTTTATGACACTTTTTTTGGTCAACCCAGAAGAGGTGGGTTGACCAGTTGGACTAGGTGATCATTATAGACCCTTTTCAATGCAGAATTGAATTCTGTTCAATTAATAAATAAATAGATGTACGGTAATTACATTTCAGAGGGCTTTCTGTTGTCTTTCAGCTAAATCTATGCTTACCTGTAAAAATTTCCCAGGACTCTGGAGTGTGTTCAGTTCAGTCTCTTAACCATGTTTCAGTCTTTAGCTTAATAAACTGAGTATGTTAAAACAGTCTTTCATCATAGCACTATTTTTGCTACATCACACTATATCCTTTTGTCATGTACTTTGACATTTAACTTGGCGTTTTAGTTAGGCTGGTGTATTAAAGTTTTTAAAGAATGTTTCAGAAGACTAATTTAGTGTAAATTTGCTTTTATTGCTGCAATATAAAAATATTTTTAAATAGTTTATTATGATGATATATTTCTATACATGAAAATCATAGAATGGTTTTAATTTATCCTCCTTTAGTTGTGTGCTAAGATGATATCTTCTCTTCTGATATAAAGCTATGAATGGGTAGTCTAGTACGTGTGGATATTTTTAATGGAATTATCAGTAAAATATTCCTTTGATTTGTTGAAACGTAAATGAGACTTGAGAAAGAATAATTTTCTATGTGATCTCAATTCTTTGAGTGGAAACATCTATTAAAAAAAACTAACCCAGACTGAAATAGAAAGAGGTCAGAAAGAAATTTGATTACAAATTCAAGTTATTCATCACATTTTTTTTTCAATCTTTAAACTATTGCATTGTAATAATTTACTGTCAACTGTTTTTTTGTATTAAGCTATTTCAATTCCTCTAAAGAAAGTATGTTTTAATTTTATGCTTTAAGTCCTCATATTAGCTACATTGACAAATTGCATTTTCCCCCTTTAAGACAGATTAGACACTACTTGTCGATCTGTACAGAAACTTGAATCAAAGGTGATGAGTCTTCTAGATGCTAAGCATTTGTAAAAGAAAAGAAGAATGACCTAGAACTTATATTCTGGAGTGTTACAGTTTTATTTCTTCTTTTGCAAACTAAAAACAGTAACTGTGCATCTAGTTAAGAAGAATGTTTGGATTTTTGTATCCTTAAAATAAAGCATAACATATCCTTTCTGAATCAATGTTCAGACTTCATTAAATTATAAAGTTTTCTTTTTAATTAAACTTGAGAATTATTTTTAGTGGTAAAAGTTTCTGCATTTATATAACTTCCTTGAAACAATAAAATGTCATTCCATGACAGCCTAATTCTGTATCTTACAAGCAGACTGGCACTATTAGAATGGAAGTGGCTCTGCAGAACTGAATTAGTAAATCAGAATGGAATTGCTAGTATAATATTTGTCTGAAGTGCAGTCTTCACATAGTGTGGAAGCTTTCACAAAGTCTTAAAATATGTATATATGACAAAAGCTGGTAGGAGTAGGAATGTGACACTTTACAGTAAGTAGTAAGTAGACAGGCTTAATTTTTTCAGCTATAGTTACAGCTTCTGGGAAGAAAGATGCATATACTTTCTCATGCAAGGCATTATGAAGAGGTCAAACAATTTTATGTTAGACTGTAAAGTCTGAAAATGTGATTAAAATTTCTGTTTCCTTTGCATCTCACTGAAGCACAATTATTTGAGTCCATCTATTTTGTAGATCTAACTTTCTACTATGCAAAGTACAGAGAACCTAGAAAGTGAAAAGCATAATAATTTCTATGTCTTTATACATTTTGGAAATAAAACATGTAATTTTTGTAAAAAGAAGCTCCTTGGAAATTTAGAACTTCAACCTGTCCATGGCATATAAAGGTCAGATTTTAAAGAATAGTCTTTACTTAGATTTTTCTGGGGAGTGAGAAGGGGCCAGTTCTCTTAGAGTCTGCTGTCTGAGAGACTAAGAAGTCAGTTCTCCAAACAGGCTTAATTTAATTTAATTTCATATTTTCTTTTTCCTAGGTTGGCTGAAGACTTTTGATGATTACTTCAGAGATCAGACGCAGCATATTTTAAATAACATGGTTATAAAACTGCAAGAAGACAACCGAAGGAAATTTATATGGTCTGAGATTTCTTACTTTTCAAAATGGTGGGATGCAATAGATGGCCAAAAAAAAGATGCTGTTAAAAGGTTTGAATACTGAACTTTTCTACCATGTATCTTGTTTTGAGACTTTGTATATTTGACTACACTGTAAATTTGAGATTTTGCTTGTGATGAGGAATTGCTAGAATAACCAACTGCTTCAGTTCTGACATTTTGGGCTTGGTTTGGTTGTCTCCCAGTTGTAAAATAGAAATCTGCTCAGAGAAATGGAGACAAATTACTGAGATGCCTCAAAATTTGACTAAAAGTTCCCGTGTACAACCATGTACATGTCATTCAAATTATAAGGGAGCAGCAATTGTAATCGGCATTTGAAATCACTCTAAGGAATTTACAATAAAATAAATACAATCTTTCATACTAGATATTTATATATGGTATTTTTTTCCTTGTTGTAACAGATATGAAGATTTTGTGAGATTTTTATTTGAATAAAAATCTGAGAGTGTCTTTTTTGTTTAAGTAAAAAGGGTTTTTATAAACATGCAGCTGCTTTAATGGTAAAATAGTACATACTCTACACCCTTGCTCTTCTTAGTAATTTTTAAAATCACAAGTCAAAATGGAATGTAGAAGTAAAAGGTTTACCTAGGCATTGATATACGGAAGCAGCCTGCTTGGATAAACTTGCAGTATGGATCTAGTTTGGAGTTTTCAAAAAGTGGGGAATTTTTTTCTTATTTTTACTTGGCTTTAAGAGAGGATCTGACTGTTCTTAGCTTATCCTTGTGATGGCCTCCGTCTCATGCCCCTCTTTGAGATGCATGTGTTGCAGTATGCATTAAGTCTGTGAGATCTTCACAGCTGCAAAGGTTAGGCAAAGGTGGAAATCTTGGGATCTAGGTAAAAAAATTACTTTTTAAAATTTTTATGTCCAGTGGGTAAGTATTATAGCACCGCTGTGCATTTTTTTGACATTAAAATATAACCCTTGGAATACAGTAAACAATAAATTATAGTCTCTAGTGGACTATATCTTCTCTTCAGAGGAGTTTGGTATTGGTTAAGCTGCGCTTGAGACTGAAGACTTGCCAAAGCTGCACTTGAGATTATTTTTGTTGCATGCTTTTCATTACTCCTATGAGTGTCATCTGTTTTGACACTAAGTTTTGATGAGTTCACTGTGCTTTTTCTTGAATTCCTTAAGCACTTCTATGTTGGTGAACAAGACAAGTGCTGCAACTGTAGGGACAACCTGAGGCTGGGAGTACAATCTTTATATTCACTGACAATAGAGAGATTGGGTCATCCTGTGACCTGTTTCAAGAAGGCATTTTAATGAGTGAGATGTTCTGAAGCCTTTAAAATACAATAAACTTCCAAGATCTATCAGCTCTCTAAAACTCCGAAAAGAATATTAGATCAAAGATGGGGTGATATTAGCAGCGCTTGAAATGTGCAGTGTCTAAGCGTCTTGCTCAGTCAGCCTTCAGTGCTGTAGCACATGTATTTTATTTTTGTAATCTGTGCAGTAACAGCCTTCTGCCTGATTTTTTAAAATATCTGATATGGCACATACAGTAGAGCTGGTTTGCATTACACAAGGGCATTAAATGCTTCACTGTTCAACAGTTCATTTTTTCACTGTTTGAATAAAGAAATATAGTCCAGTGATGGAAGTAGCACAGACAATTTAGCCTTTGGAATCATATTGCTAGTTGTTGTGGTTTGAAAGAAAACGAAGTGAGAGGCTCTAGACTAGAAAGACTATTTAATGAAAAGAAAAAGGAAAATAATAAAATAAAATAAAAAGCAGT